>JAOPSE010000107.1:794995-856577 GCA_029449295.1 Zea luxurians
CTGGGGGAAAATCCACACAGATTAGTCATGAATTCTATACTATTTAGCCCCCATGTGTCAGCCCTTTTCTCAATCGTCGCCTGCTGGAAAGAACATACTGGAGCTTGGTGTTGGGACATGGCCTAACTTCAAATACTATGCAAGTGAATATGGGTTAATGTAATTGGAGTGGACTCTAACAAGCACATGGAAAATTAGGCAAGGACTGCTATTGTGTCTGCTGGACTCCCATCATCAAGCTTCACATTCAGAAGAGGTGTATTGTCTTTGTCCAACCTTTTGGTATTGGTGTTGTCCATTTTCACATTGTTAACTTTGTTTCCAATTTAAATATAACAACTGCATTTGATGCACAATGTTATTAGGTTGTTGAAGCCTTGCCAGCAGAAGACAATTCCATAGATGTGGTGATCGGCACACTGGTATTGTGTTCTGTAAATAACATCGACATGGCACTGAGAGGTAATGGTTAAACTTTATTAGCCGGGAAAATAATGACTATTTTCTTTTTTATGATGACAGATCGTTCGAATCACACCAACATGTATGGGGTCTCATTTTGATTTCGATAATACATAAACACAGATAAAATGCAACACATTATATCTCGTTGTGGCTATTTTCCACAAAATTAACATACACTCAATTCCTGATTCTTTACCGTCGTATTTCTATCTGCATTTCACGTGCTCAACATTTTCTCATTTTAACAACTAAGAGCCATGTTTCTATATAGAAATAAAGCGAGTCCTAAAGTCCAATGGTCTCTACGTGTTCATTGAACATGTCGCCACACCAGGTATTCAAGATAATAACCAGCAAACGGAGCTACTCTTACCACTCTACTCCTAATGTCGCTTTTTTTTTTTTATGTTTATTTTTACAAGAGCATAGAAGCATCGTCAACGAGTTGGGCATTACTGATTTGGTGTTGCTTTTTTCTGTGACACAGATGATACGTTGCTCTGCTTGGTTCAAGGTGCGCTTGATCCCTCGCAGCAAATTTGTAGCCGACGGGTCTGAGCCTGTACAGTGTCCGACTGTCAAATGCCTACATCATTAGCCCTTATGTTTATGGCATAGCCTGCAAGTGAGGTATTTCCTCTTCCGCCATCTTTTAAATAGTTGCAAATGATGTCCCGTGTCTTCCATCAATAAGCGGTTTGTGGAATGTAAAGTTGTTTCAAAAGAAATCATTTGTTTTTTGGTAACCATTCCTTAAAAACTTCATTCGTAAAACCCTTCGACAAGCCGACTAACTTGCAGCTGTAACTACAATGGGAAAAATTCACATAACTTATTCATGAATTATATACTATTCAGTCCCCATGTATCATGCTGAACTGATCTCTCCAGTGATCTTTTGTTGCTGATCTGAGACGGCCAGGTGGGTTCCTCCTCATAAGGTGTGTCATCCGTTACACATGGATTTAATAATATCCTGCATCATTCTATTAGTTCCTACTAAATTAAATAAAGACCACAATGCCCATATGGACTCTGCTAAGGTAGAGAAGTATGTGCGCACTACCGGTGGTGGAAGCCTGGTACTGTTAGGTAAGTACTGCACTACTGCTCAGAAAATAGATTGCATTCCTTCTAGAATGTCAAGGATGTATCAGTGACCAATTTAAACTTTGATGGTAAATTTTTATGTTTCCACATGAATTTGTGTATCAGAGAAGACACACAAAATATCTTTTGACGAATCCCGATGTCAATTCTACATACTATGATCCAAAACCCGCTCCATGAGGGAAGACCCTTGCCAGATGTAGATCCAAAATGATAAGTTCTACGTGGTAAGTAATCTCTACTACTCTATAAGGACCTAATGTGGGTGTCCACAATGCTTCACTGAGCCCCCGCCTGCCTTCGCCCCCACGACACCCCAACCCCTAAACCATGCTCGCTCCCCGCGCAATGGCCGCTCATCCCGCCATCGTGCCCATCGCTCCATCCACCGCATTTATGCCCGACCCCACCACCACACCTCCGCGGGGGCGCAGCTCGTCGATGTCACCCAACCGCGTCGTCCTTGGTTCCATGCCCCCGCCTCCGTCTCCCGTCTACGCATCCTCGCTTGTCCCCGCCCGCACGCCTCCATCACGCCTGTCGTGCCCTGCCAGAATCACGAATCTCGCCCACGGTCGTGGCTCCTCCGACACCACTGCCGCGCATTACACTTGTGATGTAAACAATCTGTGACTTTTGTTTGGTTTCTAGGTAATCAGCCAAATATAGTATGTGGTCTGGAGTTCATATTTTTGCTACTTTTCTGGCGCGACGATGTGGCGGAGGCGATGGCAGGGCCTAGAACGGATTGGTCGTCCTGCTCTGTGTTGGAAGTTATGTGAATTTTCTGCCTCCTAGCGCTAGACAGATGATTTTCTTCATTTTGCCAACTCCTTGTCATTGCTTTCTACCGTTGTTTGTTTATTTTAGTGCAGCAACGGAGCCTATGAAGAAGCCCTATTTTCTGCTGCTGTTTGCCAACTCTAAGCAGATCGCTCGCTGAAGAAGCCCACCCTCCTCGCTATAGAGGGTATGTGTTTAACAGATATGAAATGTTGTTCTGAAACAGCATGGAACAACAAAGAAAAATAATAATAAAAAAGAAAGCACAAAGTCTGAACTTATGAACTTCTGAAACCTACAGATTATTCTAAAATTTCTATTAAGTCTAAAATTGTGAAATTCGTGTTTAGTCTGAACTTCTATAATTCTGAAAGTCTACAATCACCTGAACACTGGCTGAAAGTCTGCAGCCACCTGAAAGTCTGCAAATAAGCACAACTTCATCTTTAGCCGACCACGATAGTGGCGACGATGTCGTTCTCCATCCCGGATGCGCGGGAGATCCCTGCGGCAGTGGGTCAGAGGGGAGGGCTGAGCTCTGCCGCGGTGATGGGAGGGAGTGGTCGAGGTGCTCGAAGCTCTCACTGACAGCAGTGGGGACAGGAGGATATAAGTTTACTGCGGCTAGGGGAGGAGAGCGGGAGAGGAGAGCCTATACAATAGAATTCGTAGGGATGCATGGGCACCTAACTTTTTTATATAATAGTGTTGATCGACCTTTGGTTTGGCTGCTACACTTTGCATTCAGGCTAACAAGGCAGAGAATAAGATTTCATGGCACATGTCTCGGAAAGAGGCATATCCTGCTGCCTTATTCAGATAATACATAAACTACAGATGCCATGCAGAAGCCACCAACTTGCTGGTGGAGTATCTAGAGTCGTTCGCATTGACTACTTGATCATGTTTGTTTTGCGCTTATCCTTATAATAGGGGAGGACATTATTTAGAGTACTTGTCTTTTTTCTGTAAAGTAGTGGCCATTGGTCAACAAAATATTACCTTTGCCAAAGAATTAGGAGATGCAACTGCATGTTGGTCACTTCTCTCTTTTTCCTTGAAAACCTGAAAGTTCAATTTACTTAGAAACTAGATGAAACACAAGTTGTTATTTATCCTCAAGTAGATTAATTACCACTAAGATAACTAAACACCATATAGGTATTCACCAAACAGTCACTGTAAGTCGATAACTCTGAAGTCCAAAATAAGGCATGTTGTAGCAAGCAATCATTCAACTATTTCACTGATATTAGTTCAGTTCTCACTAGCTGATGGGCAGAGGTTTGATCTATGGTGTAAATAGCTATTTTTTCTTGTTTATTTTCGTAGTCGTGATCTTGTTTTATGCAATCATATGTACTTACCATTTTGCATCGTTTGAGGTGCAGATCAGTGGGGTGCACTCAAAACTGAGAATTTGTTTCCCCAAGAAGATTCTTTATTTGTTTTAACAAACTAGATTCATCCATGTTGCTTTAAGATTCATCCATGTTGTTTTGCATACTGAATATTACTTCTAAAGAAACATGTTACATCCATAATTTTTGTTTGGAACAATTGGATCTATACCATTAAAAGATCCAAACTTTAGATATATACCATGGACCCCACATGTCATTGACTCATGTGGACCCACATGTAAGTGAGATAGTAATGGTATGGATCCAAAGTGGTGATCTTTTAATGGTATGGATCCAAATTTCCCTTTTTGTTTTGGGCTATTACACAAGAGACCATTTTCACTGCACAGGTAATAGCCATTGTTTATATTTTATCTGTTCTATCCAGATTTTTATCGACTACAGTTTTGTACTAACCAATTCTACCTACAGAAACAAGACCTGCCTACAGTGACGAACTTGCTTAATATAAAACACACGAGCCCTCCTCATCCACCACCGATGGAGGATGGATGGCATATATGATTCTCTAGGCATATGTTATGTACTAATTGAATTTTAATTTCAGTATACACTGTGTAATGGTAAAAGGAGAAAACTTGATGAATGGAGAATGTACAAAGATCAAAGTATGGCTAAATGACCTTGCTGGAAGTGAATGGGCAGCAAAGACAGATGCACAGGGAGAAAGGTTGAAACAAGCACAGAACGTAAACAATTCACTTTCTACACTTGGTGATGTCATATGCACTCTTGTAACGAAGACTTCACATATACCCTTTAGGTATTTACATTTTAGTTCTTTATTTAAGTTTATATTTAGTCTTGTAACTCAATTTTGACCACTTGTAGGTCGTTGCTGTTTTAAATTATAGGAATTTGAAGCTAACACAGTTTCTAAAAGACTCACTAAGTATGTAATCTTTTGTTTATATAATGCTATAATCTTATACATTAGTTTTATAATTCAATGTTTAAACAGTACAGGTGGAGATTCTAAAACTTTGATGTTTGTTCAAAATAGTCCTAACGAGAATGGCGTGGGTGAAACTCTTTGTTCATTTAACTTCACAAGCAGAGTACAGAGCATAGAGCTTGGACGGGCTAAAAAACAAGTCGATGTTGGAGAATTGTCAAGATACAAGCTCATGGTATATTATAGCATTATGTCGATATATGTATGTGCAAATATAATGTAAATTTTGAAGTTAACTAAAACATAATTATCTAATGGTTCTGCTAGGTTGGGAGAGCCAAGAGGGATAGCAAGAATAAAAATGCTCATAATATGAGTATGGAAGAAAGGATACAAGCACTTGAAGTGAAGAATAAGGCCAAATACATGCTCACTCTGAATCTCCAAGAGAAAGCGAACTCAACCCAATATCTTGTCATGGAACCAAACCCAATAGATACGCAATCAGGATTTAACAATAGGCTATCCATCATTATATATGCAATCAGGACCTACCAACAATGTGTGGTACACATAATAGAAGGTGTTGTCTTAGAATCGTTACACTAATATTTTGCCAAATATTTTGTATGTCGTTGCAACGCACGGGCACGTAACTAGTAGTTATATAAATAGGGAGGTGATGAGTCATGATTATAAATAGAGAGTATGAATTGTTGCAACTATATATAGTTATATAATTGGATAGTTATATAAACATGGAGGTGATGAGTCGTGATTATAAATAGATAGACAGCGTAAAGCACCATCAACGCTTACACTGCGATAGTTAGACCTTAGTAACCAGATTTTTGGATCGATGACATAAACAAAACGAGAACATGGTACATAACACATTACTAAAATTAGATTTTAATGCTACGGGAACGAGATTGTTCATACGTTCTCGAAACAGAACAAACGTTCCCGAAATGAGAAACATGGTTAACTTCCTAGTTCTCAATATTTAAGGGTTAGACGGGTGTGGCATAGACAAGTTAGCTTATAATAAGTTAATATTTATTGTATACTTAGCATATATGTGTTAAATTGTTATGACTAGTGACTATTGTATTTTGTATATATACATATATTCTATTTATTCATATTATAACTATAATTATATGTGTTGGCCCCACTAAAGAAAAATTTTGGCTACCCCACTGGTTGGCGAGCTGGCTCTTTTGGTGATGTTGCTTTGGATGCTTTTGATTTGAAGTTGGAGAATCCTTTTGTTGCCTAACTGCAAAGGTATCTTAATTCTTCCGGAAAGGTTGATTGTGAGGATGATCCTTCTGTATATATCAGCTGTTCAGCTACTCGTAACAAGCAGCAGCAACAACCCGCTGTTGCCTGCTCGGCTCAGCCAAGCCCCAGCCGAGCGCCCCATAACACAGTCACAGATCTGATGGCACAATACAGTCAATTATAATTTTGGAACCCACTGCATTCATTCTACGCTTTTCCAATTCTATATAAAAAAACATGTGATCTGAATGAAGATCTTTCCTTTCACTAGTTCATACTCCACTAGTCTTGGTTGTAATATTAATATGCCTCAAATTCCTTAGATGCGAGCAATTCTTCCCTCTTGTCCCATTAGGCCATTACACCTTCTAGTGGGCCTTGCAGCCCAACACAGATAGCAGACCCAAACAAAATCGCCGATTAGTCCCCTTCGCTCCGACAAAGTCCAGATATACCCTTCCCATTTCTCGTGGCGCCCACGGGCCACGGCCACGCCGTAGATCTCCTCCTCGTCGCAGGGCTCCGGCGGTCTCGCCGGCGGTGAGCTGAAGCGATGGAGCTCTGGAGCAAGCTGCGAAACCTGGATGCCTACCCGAAAGTGAACGAGGACTTCTACAGCCGCACCCTCTCCGGCGGCCTCATCACCATCCTCTCCTCCCTCGCCATCCTCCTCCTCTTCTTCTCCGAGATCCGTATGTATCATCCCCTCTTGACCTCAGATTTCCCCCTCGATTTCGCTTGCATATCTGCGGAAGAGCTTGATCTCGCCGCACCATCGGGTGCCTTTTTTTTTTGTTCGGCGCGGAACGAGAGTTGATTGTGGTGGAATGAATTGTGCGTCTTTTCATGCTATGGTGTGAATTGGAAGTAATACTTTGTTAAAATTCGTGGCCCGGTTAACCTGCACCGGAAGCCGGGTACGACAGAAGCCGCTTGGTATAATATAGGAGGTGTAAAATTGCAGTACGTGTATTAATTTGTGCAGCGTGTGATCTCGTGACGGTTTTGTTGATGTTGTATGATAATTGGTGTCATCAGAAGACTGGATAGGAGTTGGTTTTGTAGCTTGTTTTATTGTGAGCAGCTCATCTATCTCATCCCCTATTTCAAACCCCACTCTGCAAACAGCAAATTCCCTATTTTACACGGTTCACTGAAGACAACCTTAGGTGAGCACTTGCGACGAGTTAGTTTTTTGTGTAACTTGCCCGACCAGGTTCCATCTAGTTTTTGGAATTGCTCCATCGTTTTAGTGTTTGTCTTTGATGCTAGGTTCCTGTTCCCTTTATTTTTGCAAGTATGGTTGCTATATGCCGCTATTTGTGTGATAACCTTTACCCATACTATGGGATACTTTTTTCATGCTAAAATCACGAAGAACAAATTAACTTGTTAGATGCTGCAAGTACCTTCTCTCACAATGTAGCTTGCTCCATGCCTCCTTATCTCGAATAATAGTCTATTAACTGTATACTAACTTAATATTCTGATAACTTTCCTGTAGGACTTTATCTATATTCTGCCACGGAAAGTAAGCTCACTGTTGATACCTCGAGAGGGGAAAGACTACATATCAATGTTAGTACCAATGTTATCTCCCCATTGCAAACCTTCTAACTTGTATTTTCTAGCAGCTCTTGCGTATTTAGAAAGTAGGCTATCAAAACTTAAGTTCTTTGTCATCTTTCATCCACTTCAACTTAGTCTATGGTCTATTAGTTGTGTCAAATTTGGATTATTTTGCTCAAAGATTTGACCTCAGATTGTCTTCATGTTATGTTCTTGGCAGTTAGAACTTGGCAGGTAGTGAACAAGCTATTTGTAGTGTTTATACAACCAAATATGAAATAACAATAAGCAAGCAGCTAGTTGAGAATATTCACAAATTACTAATTTGGCGAAGCCCAGGTCCAGAATATGCCATTTTTTTCTGTATGTGAAGATGCTGCTTTATTTTTGGATTGTTAATGTACCTAATTGTTTTTGCAGTTTGATGTTACGTTCCCGGCCCTTCCTTGTTCTCTAGTTGCTGTTGATACGATGGATGTTAGTGGAGAGCAACATTATGATATAGTCAGTGCAACAATTTTTGCCACTTTCCGCTTTTGTGCTTTGTTTTACATCATGTAAGTTGTTTCCAAAGCTCTACCACATAAACTATTTCCTGATGGGCTAAGCATTCATTTTGCAGAGGCATGACATAATAAAGAAAAGAATTGATCATCTTGGTAATGTAATTGAATCAAGAAAAGACGGAGTCGGTGCCCCTAAGGTATATTGTTCCACTTCTAGCTTGAACTGGCATATGAGTGTTGTCCTGGTTTTGCAATGATGTTTAGTTTACCAAATTGGACTTGCTTTTAGCCAATGTGATGGTTTTTTAGTTCTTACTCTATAATATAGCCATTTGGGCGTATTTTATTGGTTATGTTTTAGACTATCAGGGTTGTTCATGTGAGCTTATGCACATTGCATAGAACTTACTGAAGGAGAATAGAATTAGTATAATTGGATGGATGTATTGCATTGAGCCCTTAACAGTTCATATAGAGTACAAGATTTGGGAGACAAGACAACCCACAGATACATATGGTAGCCTATGATACGCAATACCACAGATTAATCGCGATTGATCCAAACCGACTTGGACGATTAATCAAACGACTTGAAAACAATGCTTCGTGCGCAAGGGCGCGGCGGCCTGCCGGCCTCAGGCTCATAGGTAGCGCTCCAAGTCGTCAAGACTTGGAGGCAAGATAACCCACAAATACATGTGGTAGTCTACAATACACTTGCAGTTTCAGAAAAATTTCACAGTGGAGCCAATAGAAGATGATAGCTACTGTTTGTATGCATGAACCATAATTCTGCCAGACCATCACACAAAAATAATATGGCACTCAGGGGGGGCTGGTGCCATCCTTGTCTGGACCATTGCATGTGATTACCTAATGGAAGTTGGCTTCACAGTGCTAAGGTGAAATTTTTCTACTGCGCAAAGGTTAATCTCCTACCACCCGTTAGATGCATACCTGATTTTGTTGGAAATCTGCCTCAGATGGATTCCACAGATTTGCTAAGGTTTCATGATACCGTTGTTTGTTGGAATGCAATTTCTGATGGGAACCAGAGCTTTCCTTTTGTTCAGTACCTGTGATGGTTTTATGATAATTCTATTCTGCATGGTTCCCATTTTATGGACATGTATCGGAAACCGGTGATGATATTTAGCTCTGAAACTCCCATATCTACATCAGACTTTTCAAACGTGCCTGCATTAGTTTGTGTGTTCGTTTATAGAATATCTACTAGCTTATGTTTGCAACTTACAGAAGATGGAACCTTCACCAGATAAAAATGGAAGCCATGCTTTATATAAAACTGAAAACTTATGCCGCACAATAGTATAGGCCATTGAGGTTTGCAACTTATAGAAGATGGAATATTCACCAGTTAAAAATGGAAGCCATGCTGTATAAAACTGAATACTTATGCTGCAATAGTATAGACCATTGAGTAGACAGTTTATTCTGCATCTCAAAGAACATTGAGTTGCTTGTCTGAGGTTTTTACTGGGTGCTGAAACATCAGTTGCCATTGGTCTCCATCTCCGATCCAGCAACTGAAATGAATGGCCAGATAAGGAGGGTGCCAGCCCCCCTGGATGCAATATCTGCTTTGTTCTGGTACTCAATGCAGCACAACGGACTGCCTAAGGGCTGCATCTCACTGAGGACCAGCTTGGATCAAAATTGATGCTCCATGGGCATATAACATGTTGGAGACCAATGTAAAGATGACAGGGACCAATATGTATAATGTCGATTTCAAGCTTGGTGGTGGCATTAAGAGGCGGCCATCTTCCTTCACTAATTGTCAAATGTGGAATAAAGACATATTTCTATTGCAAGATGTCCTTCCTTGAACTAACTCTGTCTCCCCATCCTGGTTTCTCTTCTATAGATTGAAAGACCATTACAGAAGCATGGCGGTAGGCTTGACCACAACGAGGTTTACTGCGGATCTTGTTATGGTGCTGAGGAGGTATACATTTCTGACATTGTTACATTGATGTTACTTGTACATGCAATATTTTCACACTGATCATATTTGTCCCATGGTTAGGGTGGTAACGAACTCTAAATTTTGCACTATAAAATGTAAGGATCAGATCATATTAGGATCAGGCTCTATTTCTATTAATTTTTGAACTAAAATTAATTAAGGGCTCAAACGAATCGTGAAGAAACATTTGGATCGTGATCCATTACCAGCCCTACTCATGGTTTCTCTGTCACTCCAGTCAAACACCAGTAGATTTCTCCTTAAGTATTTTATTGCATTATCTAATAAGTCCTAATATTTGTGCCTGCAACATCACCAGTCGGATGATCAGTGTTGCAACTCCTGTGAAGAAGTTCGTGATGCGTATCGAAAGAAAGGGTGGGCTGTCAACAACGTAGAATTAATTGATCAGGTATTGTGTATTTGTGTGCTCTATTAATTTTGGCCTGTCTTTCAATGTAGCACAATCATGTCCATTCAAATGGGTCTTAACTTTTAACTAACCCACTATCATGAATTTGTGATGCATGATTGGTCCTTTGGTCCTTAGTCAGGTTATCTGGTACATTGGGAGCATTATTTTTTTTTGCTAAATAGATAGTCTCTCCATGATTAGAAATATTCAATAGGTCTTGTGTGTTAGAGCTTGAGCTGACTTATGCTTACACTAATTATGCTTTCTAGGTGAGTGTTTCTTTATCATTTTTCCCAAGAACATGCATGGGCACATGTTTCATGAAGAGCAGTGTTTCTATATCATCTAACAAATTATTGTGAGGCAACCACCTCCTGGAGTCCTGGTGACATAGTCATTATATGTTTGTACTATTGGCAAGGATACTGAATAATAGGAGTTATGATTCATATCCCTATTGACTAATGACCAGACACCTTTTTCTTAACATGTACTTGTGTCCATTTCTTTAAATTTTAAACCTACAAACAGTGTGTAAGCCACCTTAATTTGTTTGTGCATGTTGCTTCCTATTACTTTGCTAATGTTTTCTGCTGTATGCAACTAATTCATGTAGAAGGTTCTCGTTCTTTAGTTTTACTTTGTTCTTATGTTTGCTTAATCAAGTGTACTCAAACTTGCAGTGCAAGAGGGAGGGCTATGTACAAAGGTTAAAAGATGAACAAGGGAAGGATGTACCATCCATGGATTTGTAAATGTGAATAAAGTAGCTGGCAACTTTCACTTTGCCCCTGGGAAAAGCTTGGACCAGTCATTCAACTTCCTGCAAGACCTGTTGAACCTCCAACCAGAAACTTACAATGCAAGTAGAGCTAGATTAAATTCTCTTTATCCTTACCGGAGCACTTACAGTATCGTTCAAAACCGTAAACTGATAATTGTCCATTCCCCACTTCACTGGAAACAGATAAGCCACAAGATAAATAAGCTGTCCTTTGGGGAAGAGTTCCCAGGTGTAATCAATCCTCTTGATGGGTATTCTTTGGAACTTGAACTAAACTTCAGATCATAATTTGCATTGCACTTTGCTCTACAACTTTTCCATGGCCTAATTTTTCCAAGCATTCCAGAGTTGAGTGGATACAGGATAACTCCAATGGATTAACGGGGATGTACCAGTATTTTGTAAAGGTTTTTTTTTTTGAAATTACTAGTCATATTCTTCAATATGATTCGTTATGTTTAATCTGTGACGTGAACATGAAAATATATCAATACAGATTTCAGTGGCTTCAGTTTGCTGATTATATCTTTTGCACAGGTTGTTCCAACAATCTACACAGATATCAGGGGGCGCAAGATTCACTCAAATCAGGTAAATAGCCTCAGCTTCTTGCCTAGTTCTACTTGTGAAGCATAAGGCCCTGTTCTAATCTCGCGAGATAAACTTTAGCAGCTTTTTTTAGCTACTTTTAGCCATTTGTAATCTAGACAGGAGAGCTAATGGTGGTAATTGAAACTAAACTTTAGCACTTCAATTCATATAGCTAAAGTTTAGCAGAAAGCTAAAGTTTATCCCGTGAGATTGAAACGGGGCCTAAGTCTGTGAATAATTCTCTGTTTTCTTTTGAAGTTTTCTGTGACAGAGCACTTCAGAGAGGCAATTGGCTATCCTAGGCCTCCACCTGGTGTATATTTCTTCTACGAATTTTCACCAATCAAGGTGATGAACGATATCCCTTTGATCATTCTGTATCAGTATCAGTCAGAAGGGCTGGCAAGCATTCCTTTTGTATCCAGCCTGAGTCATCCACTGTGACCATTGATAGCATGCAACTTTTGATATTGAATCGACCTGTTGCTCTAAAAGCGCAGAGCAGGCACTGCATTTATTACTTGGAATCGACACTTGACTTTTCTTATCATGTTGGTCCCTTTTCGATA
The DNA here is from genome assembly GCA_029449295.1 of Zea luxurians. Classification (NCBI taxonomy): domain Eukaryota; kingdom Viridiplantae; phylum Streptophyta; class Magnoliopsida; order Poales; family Poaceae; genus Zea; species Zea luxurians. The sequence goes on from JAOPSE010000107.1 coordinate 807,384, forward strand.
AAATGCGAAGCTCTCCATCTGTACAGGTATTGGTCATCCTCTTATGTTAAAGTCACTGGTTTGTCTGACTGTTCCTTGACAGGTTGATTTTACTGAGGAAAATACGTCGCTCCTTCACTTCCTGACGAACATATGTGCTATTGTTGGAGGTCTGTCACAACTCTGTACCTGCGACTATTTTGAGCTTCCTCAAAAAAAAAAAGGAAATGTTTTTTTGGTGGTATGTAGAACCGATAACAAGCAAGAGTCTAAATTTCTAACCCATCGCTGTGGGCTTCTGGCAGGTATCTTCACGGTTGCTGGCATCATAGATTCTTTCGTGTACCATGGTCACCGCGCCATCAAGAAAAAAATGGAGCTCGGGAAGCTTGGGTAACCGCAGTTTTCGGCATATAGCAGCTAGGACCATAGCGGAAACGAGTTGAACTTGTGTTGCACTGGCCCCCAAAAAGAGGAGGGATTTTGATTCGCTGTGATGCATCTGTAGTCATTCAGAATTGCCAGGCAAGGCAACGTTTGTGTTATTATTATTTTTTTTTGCAAAAGTATATTGCAATGCGCAACTCAAACTCGCTGTTAAAATTTGTGATTCTGCTCCATGCCGCGCGTATGGCTTGCTTGTGCGTCGGTCGCCGTCTCCCCGCATTTAACTCTTTGGATCTGGATGAGGCCGGGAGCCGGAACAATTTCCCCGGCACGCAACGCCAGCGGCCGTGCGGCTGCCCACGTTGCCGTCCCAGCTGCCGCGCGCGCGGTCCGGCGTGTCGGAAGGAGACCAGCGGGAGGGGAGGGGAGGGGAGGCGAGGCAAGCGCGCGGCCAGGGCGGGCGCCTGTCTCCCGGCCGGCCCCGGCGCGTCGTCACTCACTCACTCCCAGGGGTGGCGAAGCGCCGAAAAGGAGGTGTCATGTGGGCTCCAGTCCACCCCATCATTGTCTCGTTCCAGACCGACGCGTCCCGGACGATGGATCGCCCCAGCACAAAAGGAGAGGAGATCCTCTCCGTCGCAGCGAGTGGTGATTGGGGGGAATGAATGTGCTGATGTGCCCGGCCGAGGAAGGCCTGGACAGAGGGAATATATCGCCAAAGGCTGGTTGGTCTGCCCGGCCATCATTGATGCCAGATGGCAGACGGCAGAGCAACCAGCAACGAACGGACTGCTGCCGCGGCGTAGCACTAGCAGTAGCAACGAACCGGATGGGCAGTGCAAACGGAGGTTATTCACCAGTTCAATGTATGCTTGCGCGGACAGGTCGCTGGATGTCCCGTCCCGTGCAAGAGTTTGTATTAAATGAGAAAGAAAGGCAAAGTGACGTGTCGGCCGCTTCCTCCTTGTATAAACGTACGATGGAGGAAATGGCCGATCGGCTCTGCAGATACGAGAGCGCCGGCGCTTGTGGTGGTACGCGTACTGCTACGTCCCGTCCTCTGAAAGTGCTGCTTCGTAAAAGGCATTAAGACCGTCATGCGTATACTTCCGTTTCCATCCGTCCGTCGTCAGTGACTCCGATGTGCTAAATGAGACATCACTAGCAGGGTTTTTTTTTTAAAATCAATCTATGGCCCGGTGCCATTTGACTGTCTCTTACGGCTGAATCCTGGTACGTGGCAAAACAGAGGCGAAGCATGGGACACAGGGCCTCGGAGGTGTTTCGCGTGTCCACGTTTTCTCGCCAGCTCAAGCATACAAATACATACAACACACTCGTGGGTGTAAAAAAAAAAGAAGGCAAGAAAGTCCCTTAAATTTCCCTTGACAGCGACCTCTGGTGCCGTGTCTACATAAACAGCATCTCTGGTAGTACACCAACAAGAGGATACGTTAGAGACGGCCGGGGTCCTTTTTATCTGTAAATAAACACTAAATGTTTGAGGCAAAAAAATAAAATAAAGGGGCGCAACAAGGCCCATGAATAGCGGTTGTGGACCAGTGGCCTTGTCCCCGGTAGTGGACAAGATTGCTTCCATTTTGATAATATCCCCTGGCTTGCCCCTTTAGTAGAGGACAAGTTTGTGAAGTTGATGCCAGGACAGGTTAACGGACAAGTAGTATTAGTGTTATGTAGAGTGGAGTAGGGTTCATCCATTTCTCTTTAGACTAGTAGTGCGGTGTCGCTGGATTTCAAGGTAGTACGTACACCTTGCAGAGAATACTAGTACTCCTGTTAAGGCTTATTTCCATTTACCATATATTTATCTTAATCTATGTGTGTTGAGACAGGTTATTACTATAGAACTTAGTTTAAGCTCTACACTAAGGATTTTAGCGGACGAATGAGAAATGCACATGGATCAAGTCCGATCTTACCCTTTTTTTTTCCCGGACGATGGAACTTTTGAGAAAGGCATCAAGACCTGACGGGCGAGGAAAAGAATCGCAGCAGAGCACTGGGAATTGGGAAACGGGGACGAAATCAGTTTAGCGTTTCCCCTGGATAAAGCTTTTTTTCAACAGCGACGCACTTCCTGTGACCACAAGCAAGCAATCTGCTGCTGCTGCTCGTGCGCCTCGCTGCCGGTATCTTGTGCGCTGCGTTGCTCATGCCTTCACTCTTCAGCGAAACCTTTTTTTTTTTTCTCTCTGCGTGTGCGTGTGCCTGCCCCTCGACGAAAAAGGCAGGTACGTGCGTACGTACTCTTGCGGCAACAACGAACGGAAACAAAGACCCGGCCCCAACCAAATCTTTGATTGGTCACCAAGGCAGGCTTCAGCCATTCCAAGTTCCAGCAGCGGACGGCCGTGTACACGGTGGACTGGACGCAGCTGCTTGGTGCATTGGTTAGGGAGAGTACTGAGTACGCCAGTCGTGCGGGAGATACTCTCCTACGGAGTTGTGGAACTGATATGCTAGCGCTCGTCTCCGAAGCTTATCTAAAACCGATCCCGATCCCGATCCTGGTCTCGGAGCGGCTGTTTTTTTGTCATCGCCCACGAAACGGACGCCATCAGCGATCACATCAGAGGACTGGGGACGATGCACGCAGGCACAGCGCGAAGGGACTGGCCCGTTAACCCAACCACCGTCCCATCCCAAGAGAACCGTCTCTTTTTTTTTCGTGTGCCAGCTGCAAAACTAATCCATACCAGCCAAGAAACAGCACAGCCGTTAGCACATTAATTAATGGTGGCCAAACGAAAACGAAATGTGCTAGTAGTACGTACTCCGTATATATACTCCTACGAAACAGCTTTTTTTAATTAAAAAAGAAAGAAAGAAAGAGTGTACTCTCAACTCTCTCTCTCTTTTACCCTACCTTTTTTATGAACTCGCTTGTCGCCGTCCTTCACCAGCTCGCTCCTACTGAACGCACACTAGAATATACCCAATTAAGTCCAGGGCCGTAGCTGAGCTGCCCCATTACACCAAGGAAAACCGAAAATGTCAACTAAATCAAGAGACAACTTCTTCTATCTACCACTAACAGTCCACCCATACATCCTTCACCTAACGCGAAAACGGGACACGGAGACCAACAGCAGAAGTTGGTATCCGACTATCCGTGGACGAAAACCTAGCTAGCTAGCGTAGCGTGTGCACAGACAGGCCAGTAAGCAACGGAATCAAATAGCTGGAGACACATGTGTTCGTGCTGCTAACCCAACCCCCTTCTCTAACCGCTACCAACACAGGCAGACTCAGCAGCGCATGTTTCATAATCTCTTGTTATCCATAAGTCAATCTCAATGCTGCCCTGCCGGCAGCCGGTGGTAGAGCTGGGAGCGAGAATCCCACATGTCTCCAGCATTAGCGAGAGACACGGTCCAGATAGGGCCGCATCTCTCCAACCGCCATTTTGACGTCGCCCTCATCTTCATGAGGATCGTACGTCGATCGATCAACAATAATACATGTCCAGTATGTTTGCGCTGTATAGATTAAGAAAGCTGACCCAGATGATGATGTCGGCTTACACTGTACTAGCTAGTATTCAAGCATGGACGACTGACAAAGCTTCTCCTAATCCAATCCCTAACGCTAGAGCATCTCCAAGAGCTCCCTAGAAAATCACTCCTCAAAATCAGTTTTAAGGGATATCTAAAAATTAGTGAGGTATATTTTTAATCATTTCTCCAACAGATCTCTTAAAGCGGCAGATTATTTATGGGAGCCAAAAAAACACACATTTGTAAGGAGTTTTAAGGGCTATGAAAAAGTTGGGTAAGTTTTAGGAGAACTGTTGGAGACATGTTTTTTGTGTTTTTTCCCGAAAAAACTTGATTTATGAGAGAATTCTGGGAAGCTCTTGGAGATACTCTAATTGCAAGTTGGCGTTGTACCTGTAAATATAGATGGCCAAATGAGTCGCGCTAAATAAGCGGGCACTAAGCACGACACGGCCTGTAGTGCTTCGGCACAACACGAGCACGATTCATATAGTGCCAGTGCCTAACGACACGAGTCTAGTGCCGTGCTCGGGCCACCACCCCGGCACGATGGGCTGGCACGAGCACGACACGATTAAATGATCGGCGCGGTTAGGCACTACTTACACCGACCAATGGTATATAGATGCGATTGTGATATGTGCACGTGATTGAAAATTATTATTTGTTATGATTTTAAACATAATGAATTCACTTTATAATGTTATAAATATTCAAGTTTTAAAATTATATGTATAATCTTAAAGATCTTCTATGTTTTTGAGCTTTTAAAATGAAATAGTGTCTGGCCTGGCATAAACATTATTAGGTGTTAGTGTCGTATAGCGCCGGCACAACACGATTAGGCACTATAGTATAATAGACCGCTGATTAGTCACTAGTACCGATACGGTACGGCACGATTATTAATAGTATTTAATAGTGACGTGACTAATAGTGCTAGTACCATGCCTACGGTCTGTTTGACCATCTATATCTGTAAATGACCCGAGGAGGACGACGAGACTGCATGTAGTTACCACTCTTGGCAATACAGTAGGAAGGACAAGAGCGCTCGCATTGTTAAAAGTTACTCTTGCGAGATACGGTCTAAAATGATCGCTCGAACAGAACGAGCGTCACTGCTGCCTTCGGGCAGGAGTGGATAAGGGCAAATCTCGTGTGATTTTCTCGTTTCCGTTTCGCAAAAAAAAAACATGAATAGACTTCGAATTGCCATGTTGCAACTCTGTGGTTTCGTCTCAGAGCTTTTACAGACAAGAGTTGATTCAAAATGTGACTGACTGCTTCATTTCCGTTCATGATAGCATCAGAATGCACTGTGAAGCTGGCCGGCTGGCTGGCGCTGCCCACTCCATTCTATACTAGTGTTTTTTTTTTCACAAGGATATCGTCAGGAGCTGACTGACAGCTGAGGTGAAGCGAGCGGAGGAGCAATCTAGCTAGTTGCCGTTGCCCATTGGCCAATTAACAATGCTCATTGCCATGGAGCAGAGAGAGTCACACAGACTAGAAGCCGTTCATCTCGAGCAGGTAGGCGCGGCGCTTGCCGAGCGCGGCCACGGCCTCCCTCAGGGGCCCGTCGAAGGCGCCGGCGCCGAGCTCGTCGAGGTCCTTCCCGCCGGCGTCGCCGACGGGCTTGATGACCACGAGCGTGGCGCCGTGGATCCTGGTGCCGTCCGAGAGCTCCAGCAGCGGCGCGTAGCGCAGCTTCATGTTGCAGGCGGGCACCTGCGTGCGGTTGGCGGCGGCGGCCGCGGCGGCGAGCGGCCTGTCCCTGAACTCCCTGAGCTGGTCGCGCCCCATGCTGAGCGTGCCCTGCCCGCCGGCGTCCGTCAGCGCCACCCGCTCCAGGGTGGGGTGCTCCTTGACGATCTCGCGGAGGAGGTAGTGCCTGGTGGCCGCGGCGATGAGGGAGCTGATGGTCCAGACCACGCGCAGCTTGAGCCCGCCGTTGGTGTACAGGGACTCCGGGATGCTGCCGCCGTCGTCGTCGCCCAAGGGGGGAGCGGAGGAGGGGGCGTGCGGCGGTCCCGCGGCCGCGGCCGCGGCGCGGTCCACCCTGGTGCCGCCGAGGATGACGCAGCTCTGCAGCGTGCTGCCGAAGACGGCCTTCCACCTGAGCACGACGCCGTCGTCGGTGCCCACGTCGGAGACCGGGAGCTCCATCCGGAGGCTGCGGATGCTGCTGAAGCTCCTGAGCACCTGGGCGGGCGAGTGGTGCTGCTGCTGCTGCTGCGCGTGCTTTTGCGGCGACGCGGACTTGGCGTCGCAGTGCGCGAAGGGCTTGAGCACGGCGAGCAGCACGGACTTGAGGAGGTGCGAGAGCGCGGCGCGCGGGCGCGGCGCCCCCGCGTCGGCGGCGTCGGCGGGGATGACGCGGTCGATGCGCAGGCAGGCGTCGTCCACGAGCGGGACCAGCACGCTGAAGCGGCGCGACACCGCGGAGCAGCGCCCCAGCGACCGCGCGTCGGCCAGCTTGTTGAAGATGAGGAGCACCAGGGAGTCGGGCACCCGGTCGAAGTGGTCCTCGCCCTCCGCGGCCGCCGCCAGGAGCAGGTCCTCCGCGAAGACCCGGTGCTTGGACTGCATCCTGTTCTGTGGATTGGATCTCCCCGTTGCGCAGCACAGAACAGCACAGCTCGCAGGCGCAGGCGGAGTAGGTGATGAGGCAGGGAGGGGAGGGTGGTGGTGGCGAGTGAAGGCGCGGCGGAGGCGCTTATAAAGGCGGGGGAGGAGAGCGACCGTTCCACCCACACATGGCTCGCTGTCGGGGTCGGGACGCCCCCCCCTACCTAATCATACCGTTACGTATTTTTCTACCGTCCCCCTGCCCTCTCAGCTCAGCTGGCCCTGCTGCTCTCCTAAGAGATTACTTTAATCTTCCATTCTTCCGCTCGTCTCGCCCGATCCTATGCCTGCAGAATCTGTGCAACGGTACTCTCAGTCAGTATCAGTAGTCACTAGTCAGCAGCCTCCGAGCCGGTACGGACGCAGAAGCACTTCTGAGTTCTGATTTAGAGCAGAGCAGTGGAGCAACCAAAAAAAAAAGCGCAAACAATACGAGACGCTTTCAGTTGCAAACAGCTAGTACTAGGGAGGGAGGAGGTAGTAGTAACTAATACGACTGCACGCCTGCACGACTCCACCGCAACAAACCCTAAACCCAACGAGCCTACCAAACCGATACGCCGGGGAAATCTCGGTCGCCACATGGTGTGGTGGCATGCGTAGTGCTTCGTCCTTTGTCCAGCGAATGAAGAAGTGCGGCCGGCGGCCGGTGCCGTGCATCGCGCGCGGTCCAGAGGAGGACGGGACGGGACGGCTGCACTCCAGTCCAGCGTGCACTGCAGCGTTTGGCTGCCACCAGCTTCTGTGTATTTTTTTTTCCCCTTTCAAAAAGAGGTGCGTGATGCTGAATTATACACACCGTCTTCCTCGGTTTCTTTTAGGCATGTCGGGCTCGTATTTCGTTAATAAGGAGCGGGCCTAGCGCAGCGACGAGAAGAAGACTATGGTGACTGGTGAGGGTAAAAAAAAACAGCCACTAATGCAGTGCAGGCAACCTACGACCCTAAAAAGATGACCGAACGAAAAGTAAACCTGCAATCTAGAACTCCAGCTAGAAATCTTTCCCCTTAGATTGTTTAGAAAATTGGGTTCAGATTGCGCAATCCAATTCTTTGGTGAAAACAATGGTACAGACCAGAAAACTTCTAGGCCAACCCACCCTTTCCATCTCTATGTGTGTGCGTGCGTATTATACTCTGATATACACAGATAAAACGGACGAGAAAAAACCTGTCCGCCCACATGAAAGTAATATACATATACTAGCAGCATCGCGTTGTGCGTGCAACTGCGCACGAGCAATGTCGTCGTGCCGCCCGCGTGCTCCCGTGGCCAGCTTTGCACGCCGCATGCAGGGCCCAAGCGAGAACAACTCAACCGCCAATAATGCGGTAGCTCGGTGAGTTGTACATGTACACCATCATATGCAGGGGTGTCCAGTCACTCGTACCGTATGATTGGGAGATGCACATCATGCATGTATACTACAACACATATATATGTGTATCAATCATTCATGGTGTATGTGTATGTATGGATGGGCTGTATGATTAGCCGCGAACTGTCCGTACTCGTGCAGTCGTGCTAATACCAGCCAATGCAACAACTGATCTGGACAGTGCTTGGCTTATTTTAATTTTTTTTTTTAAAAAGAATCGCATGCATGGTTGTGACGATGCCATGTTGTTGCCGACGACGAGGCCCTTATGCTGTTATGCATCGCATAAACGATTATTGTAAAGTTGAGAGGTTATTCCCGACCACGAGGCCCTTATCCTTAGTACTCCCTCTATTCTTTTTTATTTGTCACGGTTTAGTTAAAAAATAAACAAGTAGACGATAAATATTAAGATAGTACTGTTTAAGCAAGAGAGTTCTCGATGTTGTACGACCTCCCGCGTCTCCATCCTTAATATCAGACTGACTAGGACGACAACAAAAAAAACTATGTATTCGAAACCTCTCTCTAGTGAAGAACTTGCATGTGTTAATTAGAGTGAATTAATTTTTTCGTTAGCGCGGTTGCTTCTTAATCTGACTACAATGTTCTATGAACTTTATCGACTCCATGTCCTCTTCGTCGATCAAACTGGAGCAAACACTGTTGCAAGTCACGATGAGATCATTCTTGACATTATATCTAATCTGTTATATGGATATGACAGTTTTCGCATATGTGCCTATCCCTAGTTCATTTAGCAGTTGCTTTAGGCATTAATTTAATCTTTAAAGTGTGGAATTGTTTATCAATCCAAAAATCTAAAAACACTTTAAGATGGGTAATAGCTTTGTTGATGCGATGAAACCTAAGGAAGTTTAGTGGATCAAATTTTATAAGATGGTCCATGAAACTTGATTTGTGGCTCACTGCTATGAACATGTCTTGGATCGTAAAGGTCCTTTTACTTGTTGAAGATTAGGCAAAGTCAGCAAGGATAATTGAGAGCACCTAGAGGGGGGTGAATAGGTGATCCTGTAACACTTAAAAGCTTAAGCCACAAAAACTTGGTTAAGTGTTAGCACAATAACTGCCAAGTGGCTAGAGAGGAATCTTCAACAAAACACAATAACCAACAAGATCAATCACAGAGATGGCACAGTGGTTATCCCGTGGTTCGGCCAAGACCAACGCTTGCCTACTCCACGTTGTGGCGTCCCGACGGACGAGGGTTGCAATCAACCCCTCTCAAGCGGTCCAAAGACCCACTTGAATACCACGGTGTTTTGCTTGCTTTTCTCAATACCGTTTGCGAGAAATCTCCACAACTTGGAGCCTCTCGCCCTTACACTTGAAGTTCACAAAGAAACACGGAGCAAGGGAGGGATTAGCAACGCACTCAAGACAAGAAATCACAGCAACACCACGCACACAAGTCGCAACGAGAGCTCACAACACAACTCAATGAGTTCACCACTCAACTAGAGCTCTAATTGCTATCGCAAAGAATCAAAGGCGCGGAATCGATGTCTTGGTGCTTAGGAATGCTTAGGAGATGCTTGGTATCCTCCTCCATGCGCCTAGGGGTCCCTTTTATAGCCCCAAGGCAGCTAGGAGCCGTTGAGAGCAATCTTGGAAGGCTGATCTTGTCTTCTGTCGACTGGCGCACCGAACAGTCCGGTGCACACCGGACACTGTCCGGTGCCCGATTCCCTTCCAAAAATGGCGCAGTCGACCGTTGGCAGCCTGAGAGCCGTTGGTGCACCGGACATGCCCGGTGCACACCGGACAGTCCGGTGCCCCCTTCTAGCCGTTGGCTCGGCCACGTGTCCCGCGCAGATCGCGCGGCCGACCGTTGGCCCTGCCGACCGTTGGCTCACCGGACAGTCCGGTGAATTATAGTCGTACGTCGCCGGTGAATTCCTGAAAGGGAATTAGGCTTACACCTAGTTCCTAAATAATTTTGGTGGTTGAATTGTCCAACACAAATATTGGACTAACTAGTTTACTCTAGTGCATAAGTTATACAGGTGCAAAAGGTTCACATTTAGCCAATAAAAAGACCAAGTGTTGGATTCAACAAAGGAGCAACGAGGCAACCGAGGGCACCTCTGGTTGGAGGCACCGGACTGTCCGGTGTGCACCGGACAATGTCCGGTGCGCCCAGAGGACTCCAACTCCAACTCTTCGCTCTCGGGAATTCTCGGAAGCCGGCGCGCTATAATTCACCGGACTGTCCGGTGTGCACCGGACATGTCCGGTGCTCCAAGGAAGCGCGGTCTCCAGGAAATCGCCAGCCTCGGGTTCGCGCGGGAGCCGCTCCGCTAAAATTCACCGGACTGTCCGGTGTGCACCAGACTGTCCGGTGTGCACCAGACTGTCCGGTGTGCCAGCGGAGCAACGGCTCCCTGCGGCGCCAACGGCTCCCTGCGGTGCATTTAATGCGCGCGCAGCGCGCGCAGACGTCAGGATCGCCCATACCGGTGCGCCGGACATCAAACAGTACATGTCCGGTGTGCACCGGACACCCAGGAGGGCCCAGATGTCAGAAGCTCCAACGGTCAGAATCCAACGGCAATGGTGACGTGGCAGGGGCACCGGACTGTCCGGTGTGCACCGGACTGTCCGGTGCGCCATCGAACAGACAGGTTCCAGCAACGGTCACTTTTGGTGGTTGGGGCTATAAATACCCCAACCACCCCACATTCATTGCCATCCAAGTTTTCCACTTCTCAACTACTACAAGAGCTCTAGCATTCAATTCTAGACACACCGAATAGATCAAGTCCTCTCCAAATTCCACACAACTCCATAGTGACTAGAGAGAGTGATTTGCTTGTGTTCTTTCGAGCTCTTGCGCTTGGATCGCATTCTTTTCTTTCTCACTTGTTCTTGTGATCATCACTCAATTGTAACCAAGGCAAGAGGCACCAATTGTGTGGTGGCCCTTGCGGGGAAGTTTTGTTCCCGGTTGATTGAGAAGAAGAGAAAGCTCACTCGATCCGTGGGATCGTTTGAGAGAGGGAAGGGTTGAAAGAGACCCGGCCTTTGTGGCCTCCTCAACGGGGAGTAGGTTTGCGAGAACCGAACCTCGGTAAAACAAATCCGCGTGTCACACTCTTATTCGCTTGCGATTTGTTTTTTGCGCCCTCTCTCGCGGACTCGTTTATATTTCTAACGCTAACCTTGCTTGTAGTTATGATTATTTTTGTAAATTTCAGTTTCGCCCTATTCACCCCCCCTCTAGGCGACTATCAATTGGTATCAGAGCCCGGTACTTCATTAGAGCCTAACCGCTCGAAGTGATGTCGGGAGATCACGCCAAGAAGGAGATGGAGTCCGGCGACAAGCCCACTACAAGCTAAGGGAGCACTTCATCTTCATCGGAAGAGTCCCGCACCAAGAGAAGAGAAGAAGAAGAACTCCTCCAAGCGGAAGGAGAAAAGATCTTCCTCTTCTCACCACAAGGAGAAGAAGGAAAAATCTTCTTCTCACAAGCCGCATCGGAGTGGGGATAAGCACAAAAGGATGAGAAAGGTGGTCTACTATGAGACCGACACTTCATCGACATCTACCTCCGGCTCCGACGCGGCGTCCGTCACTTCTAAACGCCAAGAGCGTAAGAAGTATAGTAAGATTCCCCTACGCTACCCTCGCATTCCTAAACATACACCTTTACTTTCCGTCCCATTAGGCAAACCACCAACTTTTAATGGTGAAGATTATGCTATGTGGAGTAATTTGATGCGATTTCATCTAACCTCTCTCCACAAAAGATTATGGAATGTTGTTGAGTATGGTGTACAGGTACCATCCGTAGGGGATGAGGACTATGACACGGACGAAGTGGCCCAAATCGAGCACTTCAACTCCCAAGCCACAACAATCCTTCTTGCCTCTCTAAGCAAGGAGGAATACAACAAAGTACAAGGGTTGAAGAACGCCAAGGAGATTTGGGACCTACTCAAGACGGCGCACGAGGGTGATGAACTCACCAAGATCACCAAGCGGGAAACGATCGAGGGGGAGCTCGGTCGCTTCCGTCTTCGCCAAGGGGAAGAGCCACAAGACATGTACAACCGGCTCAAGACCTTGGTAAACCAAGTGCGCAACCTCGGGAGCGCAAAATGGGATGACCACGAAGTGGTTAAGGTTATTCTAAGAGCCCTTATTTTCCTTAACCCCACACAAGTTCAATTAATTCGTGGCAATCCTAGATATCCACTAATGACCCCCGAGGAAGTTATCGGGAATTTTGTAAGCTTTGAATGCATGATTAAGGGCTCCAAGAAGATCAACGAGCTTGACGAGCCTTCCACATCCGAGGCGCAACCGGTGGCCTTCAAGGCAACGGAAGAGAAGAAGGAGGAGTCTACACCAAGTAGACAACCAATTGACGCCTCCAAGCTCGACAACGAGGAGATGGCCCTAATCATCAAGAGCTTCCGGCAAATCCTCAAGCAACGGAAGGGGAAGGATTACAAATCCCGTTCCAAGAAGGTTTGCTACAAGTGTGGTAAGCCCGGTCATTTCATTGCAAAATGTCCAATGTCTAGTGACAGTGACAGGGGCGACGACAAGAAGGGAAAGAGGAAAGAAAAGAAAAGTACTACAAGAAGAAGGGCGGCGATGCCCATGTTTGTCGGGAGTGGGACTCCGACGAAAGCTCAAGCGACTCCTCCGACGACGAGGACGCCGCCAACATCGCCGTCACCAAGGGCCTCCTTTTCCCCAACGTCGGCCACAAGTGTCTCATGGCCAAGGACGGCAAAAAGAAGGTAAAATCAAGATCCTCCACTAAATATGAAACATCTAGTGATGAGGATAATGATAAAAATGAGGAGGATAATTTGCGTATTCTTTTTGCCAACCTTAACATGGAACAAAAAGAAAAATTAAATGAGCTAATTAGTGCCATCCATGAAAAGGATGATCTCTTGGACTCCCAAGAGGACTTCCTAATCAAGGAAAACAAGAAACATGTTAAGGTTAAAAATGCTTATGCTCTAGAGGTAGAAAAATGTAACAAATTATCTAGTGAGCTAAGCACCTGCCATGACACTATTACCAACCTTAGAAATGAAAATGTTAAATTAATTGCTAAGGTTGATTCTCATGTTTGCATTGATCCTAGAAATGATAATGTTGATTTGCTTGCTAGGATTGATAAGTTGAATGTTTCCATTGCTAGCCTTAGAAATGAGAATGAGAAATTAATTGCTAAGGCTAAGGATTTTGATGTTTGCAATACTACTATTTCGAACCTTAGAACTAAGAATGATTTGTTGCATGCTAAGGTCATTGAACTAAAATCTTGCAAACCCTCTACATCTAATGTTGAACATGTTTCTATTTGTACTAGATGTAGAGATATTAATGTTGATGCTATCCATGATCACCTAGCCTTAATTAAAAAACAAAATGATCACATAGCACAACTTAATGCTAAAATTAGAGAGCATGACTTAGAAAATGAAAAATTTAAATTGGCTAGAAGCATGCTCTATAATGGGAGACGCCCTGGCATTAAGGACGGCATTGGCTTCCAAAAGGGAGACAATGTCAAAATTAATGCCCCTCCAAAGAACTTATCTAACTTTGTTAAGGGCAAGGCTCCCATGCCTCAGGATAACGAGGGTTACATTTTGTACCCTGCCGGCTATCCTGAGAGCAAGATTAGGAAAATTCATTCTAGGAAGTCTCACTCTGGCCCTAATCATGCTTTTATGTATAAGGGTGAAACATCTAGATCTAGGCAACCAACCCATGCCAAGTTGCCTAGAAAGAAAACTCTTAATGCATCAAATGATCATAGCATTTCATTTAAAACTTTTGATGCGTCTTATGTTTTAACTAACAAATCCGGCAAGGTAGTTGCCAAAATTGTTGGGGGCAAACACAAGGGCTCCAAGACTTGTGTTTGGGTACCCAAAGTTCTTGTATCTAATGCCAAAGGACCCAAAACCGTTTGGGTACCTAAAACAAAGAACTAAACTTGTTTTGTAGGTTTATGCATCCGGGGGCTCAAGTTGGATACTCGACAGCGGGTGCACAAACCATATGACAGGGGAGAAAAGGATGTTCTCCTCCTATGAGAAAAACCAAGATCCCCAACGAGCTATCACATTCGGGGATGGAAATCAAGGTTTGGTCAAAGGTTTGGGTAAAATTGCTATATCTCCTGACCATTCTATTTCAAATGTTTTTCTTGTAGATTCTTTAGATTACAATTTGCTTTCCGTATCCCAATTATGTAAAATGGGCTACAACTGTCTTTTTACTGATACAGGTGTTACTGTCTTTAGAAGAAGTGATGATTCAGTAGCATTTAAGGGAGTGTTAGAGGGTCAGCTATACTTGGTAGATTTTGATAGAGCTGAACTCAACACTTGCTTAGTTGCTAAGACTAACTTGGGCTGGCTCTGGCACCGCCGACTAGCTCATGTTGGAAGGAAGAATCTTCACAAGCTTCTAAAGGGAGAACACATTTTAGGACTAACAAATGTTCATTTTGAGAAAGACAGGATTTGTAGCGCATGTCAAGCCGGGAAGCAAGTTGGTGTCCATCATCCACACAAAAACATCATGACTACCGACAGGCCACTGGAGCTCCTTCACATGGATTTGTTCGGCCCGATCGCTTACATAAGCATCGGCGGTAGTAAGTATTGTCTTGTAATTGTGGATGATTATTCTCGCTTCACTTGGGTATTCTTTTTACAGGACAAATCTTATACCCAAGAGACCTTAAAAGGATTCTTGAGACGGGCTCAAAATGAGTTCGGCTTAAGGATCAAGAAAATTAGAAGCGACAACGGGACGGAGTTCAAGAACTCTCAAATAGAAGGCTTCCTTGAGGAGGAGGGCATCAAGCATGAGTTCTCTTCTCCCTACACTCCACAACAAAATGGTGTAGTGGAGAGGAAGAATCAAACTCTTTTGGACATGGCAAGAACCATGCTTGATGAGTACAAGACACCGGATCGGTTTTGGGCCGAAGCGGTCAACACCGCCTGCTACGCCATCAACCGGTTATATCTTCATCAAATCCTCAAGAAGACATCTTATGAACTCCTAACCGGTAAAAAGCCCAATATTTCATATTTTAGAGTTTTTGGTAGCAAATGTTTTATTCTTGTCAAAAGAGGTAGAAAATCAAAATTTGCTCCTAAAACTGTAGAAGGCTTTTTACTAGGATATGACTCAAACACAAGGGCATATAGAGTCTTTAATAAGTCCTCAGGACTTGTTGAAGTTTCTTGTGACGTTGTGTTTGATGAGACTAACGGCTCTCAAGTAGAGCAAGTTGATCTTGATGAAACAGGTGAAGAACAGGCTCCATGCATAGCACTAAGGAACATGTCCATTGGCGATGTGTGTCCTAAGGAATCCGAAGAGCCTTCACAAGCACAAGATCAACCATCCTCCTCAACGCAAGCATCTCCACCAACTCAAGTTGAGGATGAGGCTCAAGATGTTGAACAAGAAGATCAAGAAGATGAGCCACCTCAAAATGACGGCAACGATCAAGGGGGAGATGCAAATGATGAAGACAAGGAGGATGAACCACCAAGACCGCCACACCCAAGAGTCCACCAAGCAATACAACGAGATCACCCCGTCGACACCATCCTCGGCGACATTCATAAGGGGTAACTACTCGATCTCGTGTTGCGCATTTTTGTGAACATTACTCGTTTGTTTCCTCTATTGAGCCACACAGGGTAGAGGAAGCACTTCAAGATTCGGATTGGGTGATGGCGATGCAAGAGGAGCTCAACAATTTCACAAGGAACGAAGTATGGCACTTAGTTCCACGTCCTAACCAAAATGTTGTAGGAACCAAGTGGGTCTTCCGCAACAAGCAAGACGAGCATGGTGTGGTGACTAGGAACAAAGCTCGACTCGTGGCCAAGGGGTATTCACAAGTCGAAGGTTTGGATTTTGGTGAAACCTATGCACCTGTAGCTAGGCTTGAGTCAATTCGTATATTATTGGCCTATGCTACTTACCATGGCTTCAAGCTTTATCAAATGGACGTGAAGAGTGCCTTCCTCAATGGACCAATCAAGGAGGAGGTCTACGTTGAGCAACCTCCCGGCTTTGAAGACAGTGAGTATCCTAACCATGTTTATAGGCTCTCTAAGGCGCTTTATGGGCTTAAGCAAGCCCCAAGAGCATGGTATGAATGCCTTAGAGATTTCCTTATTGCAAATGGCTTCAAAGTCGGCAAAGCCGATCCTACTTTATTCACTAAAACTCTTGACAATGATTTGTTCGTATGCCAAATTTATGTTGATGATATTATATTTGGGTCTACTAACAAATCTACATGTGAAGAATTTAGTAGGATCATGACACAGAAATTCGAGATGTCGATGATGGGGGAGTTGAAGTATTTTCTAGGATTCCAAGTCAAGCAACTCCATGAGGGCACCTTCATTAGTCAAACGAAGTATACTCAAGATATCCTAACCAAGTTTGGAATGAAGGATGCCAAGCCCATCAAGACACCCATGGGAACAAATGGGCATCTCGACCTCGACACCGGAGGTAAGTCCGTGGATCAAAAGGTATACCGGTCGATGATTGGTTCATTGCTTTATTTATGTGCATCTCGACCGGACATTATGCTTTCCGTCTGCATGTGTGCAAGATTCCAAGCTGACCCTAAGGAATCGCACCTTACGGCCGTAAAACGAATCTTGAGATATTTGGCTTATACTCCTAAGTTTGGGCTTTGGTACCCTCGGGGATCCACATTTGATTTGATTGGGTATTCGGATGCCGATTGGGCAGGGTGTAGGATTAACAGGAAGAGCACGTCGGGGACTTGCCAGTTCTTGGGAAGATCCTTGGTGTCTTGGGCTTCAAAGAAGCAAAATTCGGTCGCTCTTTCTACCGCCGAAGCCGAGTACATTGCCGCAGGCCATTGTTGCGCGCAATTGCTTTGGATGAGGCAAACCCTGCGGGACTACGGTTACAAACTAACCAAAGTCCCTTTGCTATGTGACAATGAGAGTGCAATCAAAATGGCCGACAATCCCGTCGAGCATAGCCGCACTAAGCACATAGCCATTCGGTATCATTTTCTTCGGGATCACCAACAAAAGGGGGATATCGAGATTTCTTACATTAACACTAAAGATCAATTAGCCGATATCTTTACCAAGCCACTTGATGAACAATCTTTTACCCGACTTAGGCATGAGCTCAATATTCTTGATTCTCGGAATTTCTTTTGCTAGCCTTGCACACATAGCTCATAAATATACCTTTGATCATGTCTCTTTTATATGATATGACTAATGTGTTTTCAAGTATATTTCAAACCAAGTCATAGGTATATTGAAAGGGAATTGGAGTCTTCGGCGAAGACAAGGCTTCCACTCCACTCTACTACTCATCCTTCGCCGTCGCTCCGCATCATCTCTCCAACTTTGATATAATCCTCACTCATTCATTTATGACCAAAAAGGGGAAAAGTATTTCATTGGGCTCTAATAATTCCGTTTTTGGCGATTCATGCCAAAGGGGGAGAAAATATGAGCCCAAAGCAAAAGGACCGCACCACCACCCTAATTTTCAAATTTGATGATTTTCGATGGTAAATTTCAAAATTGGTATCTCTTTGTGTTCTAAAGGGGGAGCAAGTAGTATTTTCAAAATTGATGTCTTAAAACCCTCTTGAACACTAAGAGGAGACCTTATTTGAGGGGGAGTTCTGTCTAGTCAAAGGAAAAGCATTTGAACAAAGGAAGAAAATTTCAAATCTTGAAAATGCTTTACAAAATCTTATTCATTTACCTTTGACTATCTTGCAAAATGACTTTGAAAAGAATTTACAAAAGAATTTGCAAAAACAAAACCTTTGGTGCAAATGAGGTCCAATATGTCAAAAACAAAGAAACAATCCATGCGCATCATATAAGTATTTATATTGGCTCAATTCCAAGCAACCTTTGCACTTACATTATGTAAACTAGTTCAATTATGCACTTCTATATTTGCTTTGGTTTGTGTTGGCATCAATCACCAAAAAGGGGGAGATTGAAAGGGAATTGGGCTTACACCTAGTTCCTAAATAATTTTGGTGGTTGAATTGTCCAACACAAATATTGGACTAACTAGTTTACTCTAGTGCATAAGTTATACAGGTGCAAAAGGTTCACATTTAGCCAATAAAAAGACCAAGTGTTGGATTCAACAAAGGAGCAACGAGGCAACCGAGGGCACCTCTGGCTGGAGGCACCGGACTGTCCGGTGTGCACCGGACAATGTCCGGTGCGCCCAGAGGACTCCAACTCCAACTCTTCGCTCTCGGGAATTCTCGGAAGCCGGCGCGCTATAATTCACCGGACTGTCCGGTGTGCACCGGACATGTCCGGTGCTCCAAGGAAGCGCGGTCTCCAGGAAATCGCCAGCCTCGGGTTCACGCGGGAGCCGCTCCGCTAAAATTCACCGGACTGTCCGGTGTGCACCAGACTGTCCGGTGTGCCAGCGGAGCAACAGCTCCCTGCGGCGCCAACGGCTCCCTGCGGTGCATTTAATGCGCGCGCAGCGCGCGCAGACGTCAGGATCGCCCATACCGGTGCACCGGACATCAAACAGTACATGTCCGGTGTGCACCGGACACCCAGGAGGGCCCAGATGTCAGAAGCTCCAACGGTCAGAATCCAACGGCAATGGTGACGTGGCAGGGGCACCGGACTGTCCGGTGTGCACCGGACTGTCCGGTGCGCCATCGAACAGACAGGTTCCAGCAACGGTCACTTTTGGTGGTTGGGGCTATAAATACCCCAACCACCCCACATTCATTGCCATCCAAGTTTTCCACTTCTCAACTACTACAAGAGCTCTAGCATTCAATTCTAGACACACCAAATAGATCAAGTCCTCTCCAAATTCCACACAACTCCATAGTGACTAGAGAGAGTGATTTGCTTGTGTTCTTTCGAGCTCTTGCGCTTGGATCGCATTCTTTTCTTTCTCACTTGTTCTTGTGATCATCACTCAATTGTAACCAAGGCAAGAGGCACCAATTGTGTGGTGGCCCTTGCGGGGAAGTTTTGTTCCCGGTTGATTGAGAAGAAGAGAAAGCTCACTCGATCCGTGGGATCGTTTGAGAGAGGGAAGGGTTGAAAGAGACCCGGCCTTTGTGGCCTCCTCAACGGGGAGTAGGTTTGCGAGAACCGAACCTCGGTAAAACAAATCCGCGTGTCACACTCTTATTCGCTTGCGATTTGTTTTTTGCGCCCTCTCTCGCGGACTCGTTTATATTTCTAACGCTAACCTTGCTTGTAGTTGTGATTATTTTTGTAAATTTCAGTTTCGCCCTATTCACCCCCCCTCTAGGCGACTATCAATTCCCGAGAGCGGCCGCTTCGCTCGAGCCAGCCTGGCGCACCGGACACTGTCCGGTGCACCACCGGACAGTCCGGTGCTCCCAGACTGAGCAGATTCTTGGCTGCCCGAGCCAAGACATTTTCAATTGGATTTTTCCTATTTCCAGCACTTAGACACAATACATTAGTCCATAAAACAATGTACTAAGTCTGAGAAACATACCTTTATCCTTGGTTTGTACTTTGTCCACCATTTTACGCTTAAGCACTTGTGTCTGACACTAAATCACCAAAATACTTAGAAATGGCCCAAGGGCACATTTCCCTTTCAATCTCCCCCTTTTTGGTGATTTATGCCAACACAACATAAAGCAAGTAGAACAAGTACAAAATCAATTCAGATTAGAACTCAAAATTGTTTTGATTCAATTTGACATATATGGATCACTCTATGCCACCACTTGGTTTGTTTTTGCAAATCAAACTCAAATTTCTATCTCTAAGTCAAACACACATGTTAAGACATAAAGAGAGTCATTCCAAGAGAAATTGATTCAAGATTTCAAAAAACTCCCCTTTTCCATAATCAATACTTCTCCCCACAAGAAGCCAACTTTTGACATAAGAGACAATAAAAGAGTTTTGACAAACCAAAAGCTCTAATCTACTATTTTCAAAATTTCTCAAGTGGTAGCTGATCCATCTATTGCTTTGGCCTTTATTTTCTCCCCCTTTGGCATCAAGCACCAAAACGGGATCAATCTTGGCCCTTTAACCCCATTGCCTCACCAAAATCTTCAAATAAGAACACAAAGGCAATAAGAGTATAAAGATGAACTTGGAAAAGTTACTCTTTTCATCGGAGTGCAGTGGAAGTCTTGCATGGTCCAAGTCCACCTTTTCCCTTTCAATTCTCCTTGGAGACTAAAACAACCAAACTCAAGTACATGGTTAGTCTCAAAGGGTCAAGTTGTAGCACAGCTCCCCCTAAATATGTGCATCACTTGCAAACAGGACTTGTGAGGTCCAGGGAGTGTTTGTACAACTTGAGCACCACAATAAGCAACAACATGCAGAATGAACATGATCAAAGGCATAGACACATATATGCTACATTTCAATCCAAGTTCCGCGAATCTAAGATATTGAGCTCACTACGCAGCCTGCAAAAGGTCTTCTCATCTAGAGGCTTGGTAAAGATATCGGCTAGCTGGTTCTCGGTGCTAACATGAAACACTTCGATATCTCCCTTTTGCTGGTGGTCTCTCAAAAAGTGATGCCGGATGTCAATGTGCTTTGTGCGGCTGTGCTCAATAGGATTTTCCGCTATTCGGATAGCACTCTCATTGTCACATAGGAGTGGGACTTTGCTCAGATTGTAGCCAAAGTCCCGGAGGGTTTGCCTCATCCAAAGTAGTTGCGCGCAACACTGTCCTGCGGCAACGTACTCGGCCTCAGCGGTGGATAGGGCAACGGAGGTTTGTTTCTTAGAGTTCCATGACACCAGGGACCTTCCTAAGAATTGGCACGTCCCCGAAGTACTCTTCCTATCGACCTTACATCCAGCATAGTCGGAATCTGAGTACCCAATCAAGTCAAAGTTAGACCCCTTTGGATACCAGATCCCGAAGCAAGGCGTAGCGACTAAATATCGAAGAATTCGCTTCACAGCCACTAAGTGACACTCCTTAGGATCGGATTGAAATCTAGCACACATGCATATGCTAAGCATAATATCCGGTCTACTAGCACATAAATAAAGCAAAGAACCTATCATGGACCGGTATGCTTTTTGATCAACGGACTTACCTCCTTTGTTGAGGTCGGTGTGTCCGTCAGTTCCCATCGGCGTCTTTGTGGGCTTGGCGTCCTTCATCCCAAACCGCTTTAGCAAGTCTTGCGTGTACTTTGTTTGGGAGATGAAAGTGTCGTCCTTGAGTTGCTTCACTTGGAACCCAAGGAAGTAGTTCAACTCGCCCATCATCGACATCTCGAATTTCTGTGTCATCACCCTGCTAAACTCTTCACAAGACTTTTGGTTAGTAGAACCAAATATTATGTCATCAACATAAATTTGGCACACAAAAAGATCACCATCGCAAGTCTTAGTAAAGAGAGTTGGATCGGCTTTCCCAACCTTGAAAGCATTAGCAATTAGAAAGTCTCTAAGGCATTCATACCATGCTCTTGGGGCTTGCTTAAGTCCATAGAGCGCCTTAGAGAGCTTACACACGTGGTCGGAGTATCGTTCATCCTCGAAGCCAGGGGGTTGCTCTACGTACACCTCCTCCTTGATCGGCCCGTTGAGGAAAGCGCTCTTCACATCCATTTGGTACAACCTGAAAGAATGGTGAGCGGCATATGCTAGCAAGATACGAATTGATTCTAGCCTAGCCACAGGAGCAAAAGTCTCCTCAAAGTCCAAACCTGCGACTTGGGCATAACCTTTTGCCACAAGTCGAGCCTTGTTCCTCGTCACCACCCCGTGCTCGTCCTGTTTGTTGCAGACACCCACTTGGTTCCCACAACATTTTGCTTGGAACGAGGCACCAGTGTCCAAACTTCATTGCGCTTGAAGTTGTTGAGTTCCTCCTGCATGGCCAACACCCAGTCCGGATCTAGCAAGGCCTCTTCTACCCTGAAAGGCTCAATAGAAGAGGCAAAGGAGTAATGCTCACAAAAGTTAACTAATCTTGAACGAGTAGTTACTCCCTTGCTAATATCACCCAATATTTGG
This sequence comes from Zea luxurians, assembly GCA_029449295.1. Classification (NCBI taxonomy): domain Eukaryota; kingdom Viridiplantae; phylum Streptophyta; class Magnoliopsida; order Poales; family Poaceae; genus Zea; species Zea luxurians. Next base: position 829,359 of record JAOPSE010000107.1, read on the forward strand.
TCGACGGGATGATCCCTTTGGATCGTCGCTCGAACTTGGGTTGGAGGTGCCTGAGGTGCTTCTTCCTCTTCAACTTGATCATCCTGTGCTCCCCCTTGATCATGCGCCTCCACTTGAGGTACCTGTTCGTCATCTTGGGTTGGGGGATGCACCATAGTTGAGGAAGACGGTTGATCTTGCTCCAATTGTTCCTGAGGCCGTACATCTCCAATCGCCATGGTGCGTATCGCGGCCGTTGGAACATCTTCTTCATCTACATCATCAAGATCAACAACTTGCTCTCTTGGAGAGCCATTAGTCTCATCAAATACAACGTCGCTAGAGACTTCAACCAAACCCGATGATTTGTTGAAGACCCTATACGCCTTTGTATTTGAATCATAACCTAATAAAAACCCTTCTACAGCTTTGGGAGCAAATTTAGAGGTTCTACCTTTCTTCACAAGAATATAACACTTGCTCCCAAATACACGAAAATAAGATACATTGGGTTTGTTACCAGTCAGCAGCTCATATGAAGTCTTCTTGAGGAGGCGGTGAAGGTAGACCCTGTTGATGGCGTGGCAAGCCGTGTTCACGGCTTCCGACCAAAAGCGCTCAGGGATCTTGAATTCTCCAAGCATAGTCCTCGCCATATCTATGAGCGTCCTGTTCTTCCTCTCTACCACACCATTTTGCTGAGGTGTGTAGGGAGCGGAGAACTCGTGCTTGATCCCTTCCTTCTCAAGGAACTCCTCCACTTGAAGGTTCTTGAACTCGGACCCGTTGTCGCTCCTTATCTTCTTCACCTTGAGCTCAAACTCATTTTGAGCTCTCCTGAGGAAGCGCTTGAGGGTGCCTTGGGTTTCAGACTTATCCTGCAAAAAGAACACCCAAGTGAAGCAGGAAAAGTCATCAACAATAACTAGACCATACTTACTTCCTCCTATGCTCAGATAGGCGACGGGTCCGAAGAGGTCCATATGCAGCTCCAGAGGTCTTGATGTTGTCATCACATTTTTGGTGTGATGAGAGCCTCTGTCACACCCGGCTTTAAGGAACAAAGCCAGGTGCATCTCATACATGCGCCAAGAAGACAACATATATAATAACAGAGTGTATAGAGATAAATGTCATTAACATCAGAGTATTTATTACATAGCGGAAGACTTATTACAAAATAAAATAAAATAATAAAGATAAACGAACTAAGGATCGTCGGCGCCAATGTCGACTGAGAAACGCCACCTAGATCAGATCGAACTCCTCAGTGTTAGGCAGCTCCTCCTGAACCACCTGATCTTCTCCTGTGGGGGGTGTGAGACAGCAAGGGTGAGCTCACACATGATCATAGCTCAACAAGTTGTGGAGAACCAGTGGACATAAACTCACAAAGGTGTGAGTTCATGTGATGTGTAAGGCTAATCAATGATAGGGGTTAAAGCTGAGCATTGCTTTTAAGTAGTTGGTCAAAATTTTATTAGCCGTTACTAAGTGTAAGTAAATACCAAACCATAAGTGAAGTAATAGAACAAAATTAATAACAAACCCATGCAATGCAAATGACAAAATTGAATTTAAGTTCCATAATTTAAACATCAGAGAGTCCTGAGCCGCTCATGACCGTGAGCTCGGCTAGTATACCAGTTTTACACTCTGCAGAGGTTTTACCCTTTACCCACAAGTCATGTTACCCATCTGCCAAGGGGTCGCGAATCCCATACACCTCTACCTAGGAAGCGCGGTAGGGCAACACTACGAGGCCTTTACAAAGTTCCACTAGCTTCCGAAAACCCGCTACAGTTTATAGGAAGTTCCAATGCAGGGTTCCTGGCTGACCGCCATCGCAGCAAAATCAACCAGGGACCTCCCTACACTGACCACTCCCCTACTGCCCTTGCCCCTTTCGGGTAAGGTAGTCTTCCACTAGCTTTCCTAATTAGTCAGCCAAGGGGTCCCATTCCTCCCTTGTGGTGGCACGTGGTTCTCAAGTTAAGCTCTATGTTCCAATTAACATTAATGATCTCAACATGAACATAAACAGAATAACAAGAATAATTGGAACATAGATATAATAAATGATTATCCCAAAACCATGTAAAGCATTAGCAAACTACCCAAGTGATTCAGGGGTAAACAAGGTAATGAGATAAACAAATCTAGGGTGACCTATTGGGTCCCATCAAAATTTAACCTATGCATGGATAAGTGATATTAAAGAACATTATTAGGTAAAAAGTGGTCAAGGACACAACTTGCCTTCAATGAGCTCCTGCTCAGCTACTTCAACCTGCTGCACTCCAGGATCCTCAGCAACGGGTTCTTCTACTCGCCACAATACAAACAAGCATAGGATACAGGGAAAATTAACATTACACCAAGCATGTAAACAAAATACACAGAGATATTCTACATATTAAAATAAAAACCTAGGAACTGGAATCATAATTTTCTGAGTTATAGATTTTAAGTTATGCATTTTCAAAGGTTTTATGTGCTTTAAATAGGATTAAGTGAGAAATAAACTTCTTACTGTTTTCATGACAAAACAGAGACTCTAGGTGATAGATAATAATATTACAAAATTTTAGGAACTGGAATGGAGTGATTTGGAGCAAGTATGAATTTTCTATGAATTTATTAAGTTCTAGCAATTATTTTCCTATTAAAAATCCATTTTCTATTTCATTTGTTCAATTTAAATGATCTCTGGACTGGGCGCACTATTTCCAGAGAACCCAGGGGCTAATCTACTAAAATTCCAGAGACACAGAGCTACAGCCGCATGGACGGCGGGTTAATTCTGTAAAACTACAGGGGCTCTTTAACAAATGTGTTGGCCGAAGGGGGGGTACGGGGACACTACGGCCGTTAGATCTAAAGAGTGCGGTCCAGATTAGATTGCCATCAAATGTGAACCGGTAAGTTTTCTGGGCCGCAGGATCGAGGATCAACGGTCAGGAACGGATCGCGCGAAGGCTATTCCCCCGATCCATCTGTAGCTGTTAGATATGAATCCAACGGTCGGATTAGGGCGCGTGAAGGGGTATCTAGACGCCTAATCGCAACCGTCTATTAACCATCCAATGGCCCGAGACCATTCTTCCCCCATCGGTCCACATAATGGCTGAGTGAACGCCCTGAGCAGCGGCGCCCGACCACGGCGGCGCTCCATGGCCGGACCACCCTCCCCCACATACGGACACGCAAACTCGAATCCCACGGGTGCTACGCGATGAGAAGGCGAAGGTGAACACATAGGAAGACTTCTTACCGGCGATTATGGCGCGGAGGCACACGGCCACGGAGGGGGGTGCGGAACCGCGGCGGTGGTGAAGTTTCGGTGAAAAATTCGCCGGCTTAGGATGCTCCCAACCCGACGCCGGTGCACGCACACCCCACCTAGGTCCCGGCGATGCTACCCGACCGAAATTCCGGGGCGGGGCGCGAGCACAGCAGGGATCACACCGTCGGCGGGCGCGGGGATTAGTCTAGCGGAGGCGTGGGACGCAGCTGGCGTCAATGGTGGGGCGAGCGATTAGAGAAAAGGGGCGTACTGGGTTCGCAGGCGTGTTGTGGTCAAGAAGGAGAGAGGACTCCCGAGCTTATAGGCTCGCCATGGCGATTCGCTCGCGAACGCAGCGCCGTGGTCTTCGCGGTTCGTTGCGGCGGCAACGATGCAGCTGACCTGTGGGGACCATCGGCCAGAGCGCGCGCGGTAGAAGGAGGAGGTTTGGGCTGCGCGCGGGTTAAGATTTAATGGGCCGCGCAGAGGGAAAGTAGTTGTGGGCCGAAAGGGATGAAGTCGGCACAGCTGCCAGGTTTTGGTCTTTTCCTTTTTATTTTCTGTTTTTTTTATTTCTTCATAATTATTTTGAATTCAAATTTGAACTTTTGAATACGAATTTCAACATTGTGTCAAGTGTACAATTTCAAGCTTCTAGTGGAGGGATAATATATTTTTATTTACTTATTTTTATCCACAAAATTCTTATTTTCTTTTTTTTTCTAGATTCAAGAATTTCTTTTAGGTTCTAAATGTCTTAGATTCGCGGAACTTGGATTGAATGTAGCAGACATGTATTCATGCTTTTGATCATGTTCTTTCTGCATTTTGTTGCTTATTATGGTGCTCAAGTTGTACAAACACTCCCTGGACCTCACAAGTCCGTTGCAAAGTGATGCACATGTTTAGGGGGAGATGTGTTACAACGTGATCCCTTGAGACTAACCATATGCTTGAGTTTGTTTGATTTAGTCTCAAAGGAGAATTGAAAGGGAAAAGGTGGACTTGGACCATGCAAGACTTCCACTGCACTCCGATGAGAGGGTAACTTATTCCAAGTCCATCTCATTAACTCTTATTGCCATTTGCTCTTAATTGAAGATTTTGGTGAGGCAATGGGGTTAAAGGGCCAAAATTGATCCCGTTTTGGTGCTTGATGCCAAAGGGGGAGAAAATAAAGGCCAAAGCAATAAATGGATCAGCTACCACTTGAGAATTTTGAAAATAGTAGAATAGAGTTTTTGGTTTGTCAAAATTCGTATGTTGTCTCTCTTGTCAATAACTGGCTTCTTGTGGGGAGAAGTATTGATTATGGGAAATAGGGGGAGTTTTTGAAATCTTTGATCAATCTCTTTTGGAATGACTCTCTTTATGCTTCAACATGTGTGTTTAACTTAGAGATAGAGATTTGAGTTTGATTTGCAAAAACAAACCAAGTGGTGGCAAAGGATGATCCATATATGCCAAAATTGAATAAAACTTAAATTTATTTTATTTGAAGTGAGTTTGCACTTGTTCTAGTTGCTTTATGTAGTGTTGGCATAAATCACCAAAAAGGGGGAGATTGAAAGGGAAATGTGCCCTTGGGCCATTTCTAAGTATTTTGGTGATTGAGTGCCAACACATGTGCTTAATTGTGAATTTATGTACATGGATGAACAAGGTGCAAATCATGAGATAAAGGTATGTTTCTAAGCCTTAGTACATTGGTTTTGTGTACTAATATATTTGTCTAAGTGTTAGAAACAGAAAGAAGAAGAAGAGAGAAGAGGAGAAAATGACTTGGCTGTGTGCAGCCAAGACTCAGCTCGGTCTGGAGCACCGGACTGTCCGGTGTGCACCGGACTGTCCGGTGTGCACCGGACAGTGTCCGGTGCGCCAGGCTGGCTCGGAGCGAACTGACCGCTCTCGGGAATTCGCCGACGGCGTACGGCTAAAATTCACCGGACTGTCCGGTGTGCACCGGACTGTCCGGTGAGCCAACGGTCTGCCGGGCCAACGGTCGGCCGCGCAATCTGCGCGGGACACGTGGCGGAGCCAACGGTCGGAAGACGGCACCGGACTGTCCGGTGTGCACCGGACATGTCCGGTGCGCCAACGGCTCGCAGATCTCCAACGGTCTGCAACGGTCGGAAGCGCCAGATATGGAAACAAATCGGGCACCGGACAGTGTCCGGTGTGCACCGGACTGTCCGGTGCCCCCGACGACAGAAGGCAAGGATGGCCTTCCGGATTTGTTCTCAACGGCTCCTAGCTGCCTTGGGGCTATAAAAGGAGCCCCTAGGCGCATGGAGGAGACACACAAGCAACCTTTGAGCAGTCTTGATCATCCACACTAAGTCTCTGCGCATTCGTTTGTGTTTCTAAGTGATTCGAGCTCTGTTCTAAGTGAGAACTCTGAGATAGTCTTGTGAGCTCGATTCTTGGCCGTGTGTGTGCGCTTTTGCTGTGGATTTGTGTGTGTTGCTTCCCTCCCTTACTCTGTGCTTTCTTTATGATCATATACTTGTAAGGGCAAGAGACTCCAATTTGTGGAGATTCCTTGCAAACGGGATAGTGAAAGGAAAAACAAAACACCGTGGTATTCAAGTGGGTCTTTGGACCGCTTGAGAGGGGTTGATTGCAACCCTCGTCCGTTGGGACGCCACAACGTGGAGTAGGCAAGCGTTGGCTTGGCCGAACCACGGGATAAACCATCGTGTCATCTCTGTGCTTGATCTTTTGTGGTATTGTGTTTTGTTGAGACTTCACCTTAGCCACTTGGCAATAATCGTGCTAACACTTAACAAGTTTTTGTGGCTTAAGTTTGAAGTTTTTACAGGATCACCTATTCACCCCCCCTCTAGGTGCTCTCATCTACTCGCCACAATACAAACAAGCACAGGATACAGGGAAAATTAACATTACACCAAGCATGTAAACAAAATACACAGAGATATTCTACATATTAAAATAAAAACCTAGGAACTGGAATCATAATTTTCTGAGTTATAGATTTTAAGTTATGCATTTTCAAAGGTTTTATGTGCTTTAAATAGGATTAAGTGAGAAATAAACTTCTTACTGTTTTCATGACAAAACAGAGACTCTAGGTGATAGATAATAATATTACAAAATTTTAGGAACTGGAATGGAGTGATTTGGAGCAAGTATGAATTTTCTATGAATTTATTAAGTTCTAGCAATTATTTTCCTATTAAAAATCCATTTTCTATTTCATTTGTTCAATTTAAATGATCTCTGGACTGGGCGCACTATTTCCAGAGAACCCAGGGGCTAATCTACTAAAATTCCAGAGACACAGAGCTACAGCCGCATGGATGGCGGGTTAATTCTGTAAAACTACAGGGGCTCTTTAACAAATGTGTTGGCCGAAGGGGGGGTACGGGGACACTACGGCCGTTAGATCTAAAGAGTGCGGTCCAGATTAGATTGCCATCAAATGTGAACCGGTAAGTTTTCTGGGCCGCAGGATCGAGGATCAACGGTCAGGAACGGATCGCGCGAAGGCTATTCCCCCGATCCATCTGTAGCTGTTAGATATGAATCCAACGGTCGGATTAGGGCGCGTGAAGGGGTATCTAGACGCCTAATCGCAACCGTCTATTAACCATCCAATGGCCCGAGACCATTCTTCCCCCATCGGTCCACATAATGGCTGAGTGAACGCCCTGAGCAGCGGCGCCCGACCACGGCGGCGCTCCATGGCCGGACCACCCTCCCCCACATACGGACACGCAAACTCGAATCCCACAGGTGCTACGCGATGAGAAGGCGAAGGTGAACACATAGGAAGACTTCTTACCGGCGATTATGGCGCGGAGGCACACGGCCACGGAGGGGGGTGCGGAACCGCGGCGGTGGTGAAGTTTCGGTGAAAAATTCGCCGGCTTAGGATGCTCCCAACCCGACGCCGGTGCACGCACACCCCACCTAGGTCCCGGCGATGCTACCCGACCGAAATTCCGGGGCGGGGCGCGAGCACAGCAGGGATCACACCGTCGGCGGGCGCGGGGATTAGTCTAGCGGAGGCGTGGGACGCAGCTGGCGTCAATGGTGGGGCGAGCGATTAGAGAAAAGGGGCGTACTGGGTTCGCAGGCGTGTTGTGGTCAAGAAGGAGAGGGGACTCCCGAGCTTATAGGCTCGCCATGGCGATTCGCTCGCGAACGCAGCGCCGTGGTCTTCGCGGTTCGTTGCGGCGGCAACGATGCAGCTGACCTGTGGGGACCATCGGCCAGAGCGCGCGCGGTAGAAGGAGGAGGTTTGGGCTGCGCGCGGGGTTAAGATTTAATGGGCCACGCAGAGGGAAAGTAGTTGTGGGCCGAAAGGGATGAAGTCGGCCCAGCTGCCAGGTTTTGGTCTTTTCCTTTTTATTTTCTGTTTTTTTTATTTCTTCATAATTATTTTGAATTCAAATTTGAACTTTTGAATACGAATTTCAACATTGTGTCAAGTGTACAATTTCAAGCTTCTAGTGGAGGATAATATATTTTTATTTACTTATTTTTATCCACAAATTCTTATTTTCTTCTTTTTTTTCTAGATTCAAGAATTTCTTTTAGGTTCTAAATTCCCTTTTTGGTCTTTAATATTTTTCTTGTCACAAAATGCACACAAAAATGAAATATTCAGCATGATGCAACGATTTAGTAGCATATCTTTTTATTAATTGTTCTTGGACATGGTGTTCACCTATGATGATGCATAAAGATCAAACTCGCATAAAGAGAGAAATTGTTTTCTCTATTGGTATTTTATCTAGCAATTACAAAGTGGGTGTTACAAATCCTACCTCCCTTAAAAAAATCTCGTCCTCGAGATTTAAGAAGAACGAGGGAAAAGGTGGGGAAAATCTATGCGAAGCTCTTCTTCTCTTTCCCAAGTTGCTTCATCTTCACCGTGGTGACTCCATTGTACTTTACACATCTTTATCACCTTATTTCTCGTAACCCGAGTCAAAGTATCCAAAATCTTGATCGGGTACTCCGTGTAAGTCAAATCACCTTGAACACTGAGCTCTTCCATTGGTAACTGTTCCTCGGGCACACGGAGACACTTCTTTAGTTGAGACACGTGAAACACATTATGCACATCCGATAGACTAGCAGGTAACTCGAGTTGGTATGCCATCTCCCCAACTCGCCTAAAGATCAAGAATGGTCCAATATAGCGAGGGGACAATTTTCCCTTGACTTTGAATCTCCTCATTCCACGAAGTGGTGACACCTTGAGGTACACATAATCTCCTTCTTCAAATTCCAGTGGTCTTCTTCTATTATCAGCGTAGCTCTTTTGCCTGGTTTGAGCCACCCTCAAATTCTCTCGAATTATACGAACTTGTTCTTCTGCTTCTTGAATCAATTCAGGCCCAAAGAACTGTCTCTCTCCAGTCTGATCCCAATATATAGGAGTCCTGCACTTCCTCCCATATAAAGCTTCAAAAGGTGACATCTTCAGACTGGCCTGGTAACTATTATTATACGAAACTCAGCATAAGGCAGACTCTTATCCCAACTTCCTCCATGCTGAAGGGCACATGCTCTCAACATATCTTCCAATACTTGATTAGTCCTTTTAGTCTGTCCATCCGTCTGAGGGTGATAAGCTGTACTGAAATTCAACTTCGTGCTCATGTTCTCATGAAAGCTTCTCCAAAATCTTGAGGTAAACTGCGAACCGCGATCAGACACGATCTTCTTTGGTACTCCATGTAAACACACAATCCGAGCCATATATAACTCTGCTAGCTGAGAACCTTTATAAGTAGTCTTGACAGGAATAAAGTGAGCCACTTTAGTCAATCTATCCACAATCACCCATATAGCATCATATCCTTTCTGGGTGCGAGGCAATCCAGTAATGAAATCCATACCAATCTCTTCCCATTTCCACTCGGGTATCTTCAGTGGATGCAATAATCCAGCTGGCCTCTGGTGTTCAGCCTTAACTCTTTGACATACATCGCACATAGCCACATGTGCAGCTACATCTCTTTTCAATCCATACCACCAATATTTCCGTTTCAAATCCTGATACATCTTGGTACTACCAGGATGAATAGAATAATCCGAGTCGTGGGCCTCCTTTAAAATAGTCTCTCGCAGGCTTTTAACATCAGGAACACACATCCTGTCCTTGAACCATACGGTGCCCTGCTCATCTTCCGTGAATTCCGGAACTCGACCTTCAGTAATCAGATCCTTAATCTCTTTTATCTTAGCATCACCAATTTGTCCTTTGCGGATCTCTTGCTCCAAAGTAGGTTCCACATCAATAGTAACTCCTTCAGTATGAGCAACTATCCCCAGGTTAAGTCTCCTGAAGTCCTCAACAATCTCATCGGGTAGCTGGGCAACGATAGCTGAATGAACATGCTTTTTGCGACTCAAGGCATCTGCAACCAAATTTGCCTTGCCCGGGTGATAGTGAATCTCCTAATCATAATCCTTAATAAGCTCTAACCAACGGCGTTGCCTAAGGTTGAGATCCTTTTGAGTGAATATATACTTCAAACTCTTATGATCCGTATATACTTGGCACCTGGTTCCCATAATGTAATGTCTCCAAATCTTAAGCGCATGCACAACGGCTGCCAATTCCAAGTCATGAGTGGGGTAGTTCAATTCATGTTTGCGTAACTGACGAGAAGCATATGCAATCACATGTCCTTCCTGCATGAGCACACATCCCAAGCCTTGGCCACATGCATCACAATAGATATCAAATCCTTTCTGTAGGTCTGGCATAACCAATACTGGTGGCGACATCAACCTCTCCTTCAATAGATCAAAGCTGTCTTGACACTTCTCGTCCCACTTAAATTCTTTTCCTTTCTCCAAAAGCGAGGTCATAGGTTTAGCAATCTTAGAAAATCCTTCGATAAACCTCCGATAATATCCAGCAAGTCCCAAGAAACTTCGAATCTCAGTAACTGTAGTGGGTACTCTCCACTCCATTATCTCCTTAACTTTAGCAGGATCCACTGCTATTCCTCCATTAGAAATAATATGACCAAGAAATGGCACCTCGCCAATCCAAAACTCGCACTTGCTGAACTTGGCATAAAGTTGATTATCTCGTAGCTTCTGTAGCACTAACCTCAGATGCTCCTCGTGATCACTATCACTCTTGGAATAAATGAGAATATCGTCGATGAATACCACGACGAATCTGTCCAAATACTCCATAAACACTTTGTTCATCAAGTTCATAAAATAAGCTGGTGCATTAGTCAATCCAAACGACATAACTGTGAACTCATATAATCCATATCGCGTCGAGAAAGCTGTCTTAGGAATATCCGATGGTCTAATCCTCATCTGATGGTAACCGGATCGGAGATCAATCTTCGAGAATACTCTAGCACCTCTCATCTGGTCAAATAAATCCTCAATACGGGGCAACGGATACTTGTTCTTCACCGTAACATCATTAAGAGATCCATAATCCACACACATTCGCTGCGATCCATCCTTCTTCTGTACAAACAGTACCGGCGCTCCCCATGGTGAGGAACTCGGACGAATGTACCCAGCCCCTTGTAACTCAGTTAACTGCTTCTTAAGTTCCTTCAACTCCTCTACGGACATCCTATAAGGCCGTTTAGAAATAGGGGCGGTTCCAGGTAAGAGGTCAATAACAAACTCAACTTCTCTATCAGGTGGCATCCCTGGTAACTCCTCTGGAAAGACATCCGGAAAATCTCTAACCACCCGGATGTTGTCACCAACAAACTCCTCAGGTATAAAGAACATTGCACGCATGGGTGAGGAGGTTACTGCAATATTAACTTGAAACCTTTCTCCTTTAGTGGTAGTGAGTTCTACGGTACCTCTACCACATGCTATAACGACCTTTGCCTTTCTTAGCCATGACATACCAAGGATCAAATCTATACTGCTTGACTCTAATATTATAGCAGTGGCTCCAAATTCTCTACCCATAATGGTCAATGTCAATCTACGTGTCATTTGATTCGCCTCAACAGGCCCTTTAGGTGTAATTACTATCATGGGTTTTCTCATATTTAGCAGTGGTATTTCATTTGTGTTGGCATATCTAGCAGACATGAATGAATGTGTAGCACCAGAATCAAATAATATGGTTGCAGGAATTGCATTAACATAAAACATACCAAGTACGAGGTCCCCTCCATCTGGAGTAGCATCAACGCTGACTTGATTAACCTTGGCAATAGAATATCCCTTGCCAGAACTTGGAGTTTGCTGCCTGTTCTGAACTGGAGTAGTAGCAATCCTCTGTGGGCAGACATTTGCATAGTGACCAGCCTTCCCACACTTGAAACAAGTAGTGCCTGGACTCTGTCCTGAAAACTTCGTCGGGGTGCCAGTAGGGGTAGCCTGTCGAGGAGGTGGAGTCCTCAGTGGTGATTGCTGAACTGGGCGTGGTCCTCCTGGTCGAGTCGGTGTACCCTGTGGTGAACTGTAGCGAGGACGAACACTGCTGCTTCCTTGTCCTTGAGATATTGCCTTTCTCTTCAAATCTCCCAGCTGAACACGCTTGTGTTCAATAGCCAGTGCCTTATCAAGCAGCCTCTGAAATGATGGAAATGTGTGTGCCATAAGAGCATACTGCAGTGGTCCATTAAGTCCTTCAATGAAATGCTCTTGCTTCCTCTCGTCTTTAGCAACTTCTTCAGGGGCATATCTGGATAACTGAATAAACTTGTCGCGGTACTCGCTGACTGACATACTTCCTTGCTTCAGCGACAGAAATTCCTTCTTCTTGATCTTTATCATACCAGCTGGAATATGGTAGTTCCTGAACTGTGTACTAAACTCCGCCCAAGTAATAGCATCTGCAGCATCATGGGCAGCAGTATACGAATCCCACCAGTCAGCAGCAGGACCTGTCAGACGTCCAGAAGCATATAAAACCTTCTCCCGGTCCGTGCACTGTGCAATATTCAGCATCTTCTCAACGGACTTCAGCCAATCATCCGCGTCCAGTGGATCAGGTGAGCTAGCGAATGTAGGTGGCTTATGACTCATAAACTCCCGGTGCTTATCACGAGGTGGAACTGGTGGTGGTGGTGGAGGCAGTGGCACTTGTTGCTGCTGTTGTTGCTGTTGCATTTGTTGTTGCAGCTGCTGTTGTTGCGCCCTCCTTTCCTGGCGTATCTCATCTCGCTCCTGGCGCAACTCCTGTCGTATATCTTCTCTTTCCTGACGCATCTCCTGGCGTTCTTGCTGCATCTGGGCACGCATATCAGCCATTGTGTCCGCCATTTGCTGCATCACCGCCATCTGAGCAGCAACCAGTGGGTCAACTCCGCCTGGTGGAGGATTGGGAGGATTCATCTCTGCAGGCTGTGGCTGAGGTTGTCTATATATCCTTCGAGTGTGTTGGTTAGGAGGCAAGTCGATTCCACCACCCCGCCTGGTATTGACCATCTGAGTTAGATACATATGGTAAGAGAATAGCAGACAAGGCAGGTATTTACAATTCAGGTTACTTTGGGGAATTTTATTAGCTAAGCAGATTAATATTTTACCTACCAGAGCTAATTCAACACCTTATGTTGGTACATGCTAAGATGTCCATCTATAATTCAATCAATCAAAGAAGCAAATCAGGCATTTAGCACCAGCACAATCAAACAACATTTTTAATAGAGAAAATAGTTTTAATTTTGTCTTAGGTTCCCTATCTCTTAAAATGTCATAAGGGTAGGGATTCCAAGGTGTGAAATCCATCTAGTCTTAGAGTAGAAAAGGTAAGAATGATCAGAGTAGAACAGCAAAAAGGTGAGACAGGATCAAGATAAGGTAAGTATGGAATGAATCAGAGTAAGATAAGTAGGTAAGGGTTTGTCCATTTCTATCTAGGTTTCGTCCTACAGTCAACATTTCCTCTGATACCATTTCTGTCACACCCGGCTTTAAGGAACAAAGCCAGGTGCATCTCATACATGCGCCAAGAAGACAACATATATAATAACAGAGTGTATAGAGATAAATGTCATTAACATCAGAGTATTTATTACATAGCGGAAGACTTATTACAAAATAAAATAAAATAATAAAGATAAAACGAACTAAGGATCGTCGGCGCCAATGTCGACTGAGAAACGCCACCTAGATCAGATCGAACTCCTCAGTGTTAGGCGGCTCCTCCTGAACCACCTGATCTTCTCCTGTGGGGGGGGTGTGAGACAGCAAGGGTGAGCTCACACATGATCATAGCTCAACAAGTTGTGGAGAACCAGTGGACATAAACTCACAAAGGTGTGAGTTCATGTGATGTGTAAGGCTAATCAATGATAGGGGTTAAAGCTGAGCATTGCTTTTAAGTAGTTGGTCAAAATTTTATTAGCCGTTACTAAGTGTAAGTAAATACCAAACCATAAGTGAAGTAATAGAACAAAATTAATAACAAACCCATGCAATGCAAATGACAAAATTGAATTTAAGTTCCATAATTTAAACATCAGAGAGTCCTGAGCCGCTCATGACCGTGAGCTCGGCTAGTATACCAGTTTTACACTCTGCAGAGGTTTTACCCTTTACCCACAAGTCATGTTACCCATCTGCCAAGGGGTCGCGAATCCCATACACCTCTACCTAGGAAGCGCGGTAGGGCAACACTACGAGGCCTTTACAAAGTTCCACTAGCTTCCGAAAACCCGCTACAGTTTATAGGAAGTTCCAATGCAGGGTTCCTGGCTGACCGCCATCGCAGCAAAATCAACCAGGGACCTCCCTACACTGACCACTCCCCTACTGCCCTTGCCCCTTTCGGGTAAGGTAGTCTTCCACTAGCTTTCCTAATTAGTCAGCCAAGGGGTCCCATTCCTCCCTTGTGGTGGCACGTGGTTCTCAAGTTAAGCTCTATGTTCCAATTAACATTAATGATCTCAACATGAACATAAACAGAATAACAAGAATAATTGGAACATAGATATAATAATGATTATCCCAAAACCATGTAAAGCATTAGCAAACTACCCAAGTGATTCAGGGGTAAACAAGGTAATGAGATAAACAAATCTAGGGTGACCTATTGGGTCCCATCAAAAATTAACCTATGCATGGATAAGTGATATTAAAGAACATTATTAGGTAAAAAGTGGTCAAGGGCACAACTTGCCTTCAATGAGCTCCTGCTCAGCTACTTCAACCTGCTGCACTCCAGGATCCTCAGCAACGGGTTCTTCTACTGAAAGGGAAATGTGCCCTTGGGCCATTTCTAAGTATTTTGGTGATTGAGTGCCAACACATGTGCTTAATTGTGAATTTATGTACATGGATGAACAAGGTGCAAATCATGAGATAAAGGTATGTTTCTAAGCCTTAGTACATTGGTTTTGTGTACTAATATATTTGTCTAAGTGTTAGAAACAGAAAGAAGAAGAAGAGAGAAGAGGAGAAAATGACTTGGCTGTGTGCAGCCAAGACTCAGCTCGGTCTGGAGCACCGGACTGTCCGGTGTGCACCGGACAGTGTCCGGTGCGCCAGGCTGGCTCGGAGCGAACTGGCCGCTCTCGGGAATTCGCCGACGGCGTACGGCTAAAATTCACCGGACTGTCCGGTGTGCACCGGACTGTCCGGTGAGCCAACGGTCTGCCGGGCCAACGGTCGGCCGCGCAATCTGCGCGGGACACGTGGCGGAGCCAACGGTCGGAAGACGGCACCGGACTGTCCGGTGTGCACCGGACATGTCCGGTGCGCCAACGGCTCGCAGATCTCCAACGGTCTGCAACGGTCGGAAGCGCCAGATATGGAAACAAATCGGGCACCGGACAGTGTCCGGTGTGCACCGGACTGTCCGGTGCCCCCGACGACAGAAGGCAAGGATGGCCTTCCGGATTTGTTCTCAACGGCTCCTAGCTGCCTTGGGGCTATAAAAGGAGCCCCTAGGCGCATGGAGGAGACACACAAGCAACCTTTGAGCAGTCTTGATCATCCACACTAAGTCTCTGCGCATTCGTTTGTGTTTCTAAGTGATTCGAGCTCTGTTCTAAGTGAGAACTCTGAGATAGTCTTGTGAGCTCGATTCTTGGCCGTGTGTGTGCGCTTTTGCTGTGGATTTGTGTGTGTTGCTTCCCTCCCTTACTCTGTGCTTTCTTTGTGATCATATACTTGTAAGGGCAAGAGACTCCAATTTGTGGAGATTCCTTGCAAACGGGATAGTGAAAGGAAAAACAAAACACCGTGGTATTCAAGTGGGTCTTTGGACCGCTTGAGAGGGGTTGATTGCAACCCTCGTCCGTTGGGACGCCACAACGTGGAGTAGGCAAGCGTTGGCTTGGCCGAACCACGGGATAAACCATCGTGTCATCTCTGTGCTTGATCTTTTGTGGTATTGTGTTTTGTTGAGACTTCACCTTAGCCACTTGGCAATAATCGTGCTAACACTTAACAAGTTTTTGTGGCTTAAGTTTGAAGTTTTTACAGGATCACCTATTCACCCCCCCCCTCTAGGTGCTCTCAATTGGTATCGGAGCCGTTCTATTCACAAAGGGACTAACCGCCCGAATAGATGGATCCTAAGGGGAAGGGAATAGTGATCAACGACAAAGAGAAGGAGACCTTCGTCAACGAGCCGAAGGACGACAAGCCTACCAACTCCGGCTCGGGCCATAGACGGAAGGAAGGGAGGAAGAAGAAGACAAGGCGCATCAAGGAGATCGTCTACTACGACAGCGATGAGTCTACTTCCTCCCAAAAGGACGACCACAGCGACTACGAGAGGAAGAAATCGGTTAATTCGAACTTTTCTTTTGACTACTCTCGTATTCCGCAAAGTTCACATTCACATTTGCTCTCCATTCCACTCGGCAAGCCCCCACACTTTGATGGAGAGGACTACGGATTTTGGAGCCACAAAATGCGTAGTCACCTATTCTCTCTCCATCCTAGTATTTGGGAGATTGTAGAGAGTGGAATGCATTTTGATAGTTCGGATAGTCCCATGTTCATTAATGAACAAATTCATAAGAATGCACAAGCTACTACTGTTCTTCTAGCTTCCTTGTGCAGGGATGAATACCATAAGGTGAGCGGCTTGGATAACGCCAAGCAAATCTGGGACACCCTCAAGATTTCTCATGAGGGGAACGACGTCACCTTGCTCACCAAGATGGAGTTGGTGGAAGGAGAGCTTGGACGGTTCGCGATGATAAGGGGCGAGGAGCCGACGCAAACATACAACCGGCTCAAGACCCTTATCAACAAGATAAGAAGCTACGGGAGCACGCGATGGACGGACCACGACGTCGTCCGCCTAATGCTCAGGTCATTTACCGTTCTTGATCCTCACTTGGTGAACAATATACGTGAAAATCCCAGGTACACCAAGATGTCGCCCGAAGAAGTTCTTGGGAAATTCGTTAGCGGGCGAATGATGATCAAGGAGGCAAGATATGTGGACGACGCCTTGAATGGTCCGATCAACGAGCCGCAACCCCTTGCTCTCAAGGCAACACGAAGCAAGGAGGCGCTACCTAGCAAGGTGGCACAGATTGAAGCGGCTGGCCTTAATGATGAAGAGATGGCTCTCATCATCAAAAGATTCAAGACGGTGCTTAAAGGTCACAAGGGACAACCAAGCAAGACCAAAGCCAAGGGGAAGCGCTCATGCTTCAAATGCGGTAAGCTTGGTCATTTCATTGCTAACTGTCCCGATAATGAAAGTGACCAGGAAAAGGGGAACAAAAGAGAGAAGAAGAAGCAATACAAGAAGGCAAAGGGCGAGGCGCATCTAGGAAAGGAGTGGGACTCGGATTGCTCCTCCTCCGACTCCGACAACGAAGGACTCGCCGCCACTGCCTTCAACAAATCGGCTCTCTTCCCCAACGAGCGTCTCACTTGCCTTATGGCAAGGGAGAAGAAGGTGAGTACTCAAGACTCCACTTACGCTTCTTCTAGTGATAGTGAGTCTAGTGATGATGATGACATAGATTATTCATGCTTGTTCAAGGGCTTAGATAGATCTAAGATAGATAAAATCAATGAATTGATTGATGCATTGAATGAAAAGGATAGGCTTTTAGAAAAGCAAGAGGATTTATTGTATGATGAACATGATAAATTTGTAGAGGCACAAAAATCATATGCTTTAGAAATTAAAAGAAATGAAATGCTTTCTAGTGAATTATCCTCCTGTCATGAAACCATTTCTATTTTACAAGGTGTTAATAATAATTTGAGTGCTAAACTAGAAGTGGCTAGTAAATCAAATTCCTGTGTAGAAAATGTTACAATTTGCACTAGGTGTAAGGATTTTGATGTTAATGCCTGTAGTGAACACTTAGTTTCAATTTCCAAACTAAGTGATGAATTGGCTAGTCTTAATGCTCAACTTAAGACTAGCAAAAGTGAAGTTGATAAGATAAAATTTGCAAGGGATGCCTATACAATTGGAAGACATCCCTCAATTAAGGATGGGCTTGGCTTCAAGAGGGAAGCCAAGAACTTAACAAGCCATAAGGCTCCTATCTTCATCAAGGAGAAAGGGAAGGCCCCTATGGCTAGTAGTGCGAAAAAGAACCATGCCTTTATGTATAATGATAGGAGAAATGCTAGAAAGGCTTATAATGATTTTGATTCACACGTTTATGATTCTCATGCCATGTTTGCTTCTAGTTCTTCTTATAAGCATGATAGGGATATGTGTAGAAGAAATGTTGTACATATGCCTAGGAGAAATATTGCTCATATGCCTAGAAAGAATGTTATTCATGCTCATAGGAAAGTGGTGAATGAACCTTCTATAATTTATTATGCTTTAAACACTTCCTTTGCTATTTGTAGAAAGGATAGGAAAATAATTGCTAGGAAATTAGGGGCAAAATGCAAGGGAGACAGGACTTGCATTTGGGTCCCTAAGGACATTTGTGCTAACCTTGCAGGACCCAACATGAGTTGGGTACCTAAGACCCAAGCCTAAATTTGCCTTGCAGGTTTATGCATCCGGGGGTTCAAGCTGGATTATCGACAGCGGATGCACAAACCATATGACGGGGGAGAAGAAGATGTTCACCTCCTACGTCAAGAATAAGGATTCCCAAGATTCAATTATATTCGGTGATGGGAATCAAGGCAAGGTAAAAGGGTTAGGTAAAATTGCAATTTCTAATGAGCATTCTATCTCAAATGTATTCTTAGTGGAGAGTCTCGGATATAATTTGCTATCTGTTAGTCAATTATGTCAAATGGGATATAATTGTTTAATTACAAATGTAGATGTGTCTGTCTTTAGAAGATGTGATGGTTCACTAGCCTTTAAGGGTGTACTAGACGACAAGCTTTATTTAGTTGATTTTGCAAAAGAAGAGGCCGGTCTAGATGCATGCTTAATGGCTAAGACTTGCATGGGCTGGCTGTGGCATCGCCGCTTAGCACATGTGGGGATGAAGAACCTCCACAAGCTTCTAAAGGGAGAACACGTAATAGGTCTAACAAATGTGCATTTCGAAAAAGATAGACCTTGTGCAGCTTGTCAGGTAGGTAAACAGGTGGGAGGAGCGCATCACAGCAAGAATGTGATGACCACGTCAAGACCTCTGGAGCTGCTGCATATGGACCTCTTCGGACCCGTCGCTTACCTAAGCATAGGAGGAAGTAAGTATGGTTTAGTTATTGTTGATGACTTTTCCCGCTTCACTTGGGTGTTCTTTTTGCAGGATAAGTCTGAAACCCAAGGGACCCTCAAGCGCTTCCTCAGGAGAGCTCAAAATGAGTTTGAGCTCAAGGTGAAGAAGATAAGGAGCGACAACGGGTCCGAGTTCAAGAACCTTCAAGTGGAGGAGTTTCTTGAGGAGGAAGGGATCAAGCACGAGTTCTCCACTCCCTACACACCACAGCAAAATGGTGTGGTAGAGAGGAAGAACAGGACGCTAATCGATATGGCGAGGACGATGCTTGGAGAGTTCAAGACCCCCGAGTGCTTTTGGTCGGAAGCTGTGAACACGGCTTGCCACGCCATCAACAGGGTCTACCTTCATCGACTCCTCAAGAAGACTTCGTATGAGCTACTAACCGGTAACAAACCCAATGTATCGTACTTTCGTGTATTTGGGAGCAAGTGCTACATTCTGGTGAAGAAGGGTAGAAATTCTAAGTTTGCTCCCAAAGCTGTAGAAGGGTTTTTATTAGGTTATGATTCAAATACAAAGGCGTATAGAGTCTTCAACAAATCGTCGGGTTTGGTTGAAGTCTCTAGCGACGTTGTATTTGATGAGACTAATGGCTCTCCAAGAGAGCAAGTTGTTGATTGTGATGATATAGATGAAGAAGATGTTCCAACGGCCGCTATACGAACCATGGCGATTGGAGACGTTCGGCCACAGGAACAAGATGAACGAGATCAACCTTCTTCCTCAACGACGGTGCATCCCCCAACTCAAGACGATGAACAGGTTCATCAAAAGGAGGCGTGTGATCAAGGGGGAGCACAAGATAATCACGTGATGGAGGAAGAAGCACAACCGGCACCTCCAACCCAAGTTCGAGCGATGATTCAAAGGGATCATCCCGTCGACCAAATTTTGGGTGACATTAGCAAGGGAGTAACTACTCGATCTCGATTAGTTAATTTTTGTGAGCATTACTCTTTTGTCTCCTCTATTGAGCCTTTCAGGGTAGAGGAGGCCTTGCTAGATCCGGATTGGGTGTTGGCCATGCAGGAGGAACTCAATAACTTCAAGCGCAATGAAGTTTGGACGCTGGTGCCTCGTCCCAAGCAAAATGTTGTGGGAACCAAGTGGGTGTTCCGCAACAAACAGGACGAGCATGGAGTGGTGACGAGGAACAAGGCTCGACTTGTGGCAAAAGGTTATGCCCAGGTCGCAGGTTTGGACTTTGAGGAGACTTTTGCTCCTGTGGCTAGGCTAGAGTCCATTCGTATCTTGCTAGCATATGCCGCTCACCATTCTTTCAGGTTGTACCAAATGGATGTGAAGAGCGCTTTTCTCAACGGGCCAATAAAGGAGGAGGTGTACGTGGAGCAACCCCCTGGCTTCGAGGATGAGCGGTACCCCGACCACGTGTGTAAGCTCTCTAAGGCGCTCTATGGACTTAAACAAGCCCCAAGAGCATGGTATGAATGCCTTAGAGATTTCTTAATTGCTAATGCTTTCAAGGTTGGGAAAGCCGATCCAACTCTTTTCACTAAGACTTGTGATGGTGATTTGTTTGTGTGCCAAATTTATGTCGATGACATAATATTTGGTTCTACTAATCAAAAGTCTTGTGAAGAGTTTAGCAGGGTGATGACGCAGAAATTCGAGATGTCGATGATGGGCGAGTTGAACTACTTCCTTGGGTTCCAAGTGAAGCAACTCAAGGACGGCACCTTCATCTCCCAAACGAAGTACACGCAAGATCTGCTGAAGCGGTTTGGGATGAAGGACGCCAAGCCCGCAAAGACTCCGATGGGAACCGACGGACACACCGACCTCAACAAAGGAGGTAAGTCCGTTGATCAAAAAGCATACCGGTCAATGATAGGGTCTTTACTTTATTTATGTGCTAGTAGACCGGATATTATGCTTAGCGTATGCATGTGTGCTAGATTTCAATCCGATCCTAAGGAGTGTCACTTGGTGGCGGTGAAGCGAATTCTTAGATATTTAGTCGCTACGCCTTGCTTCGGGATCTGGTATCCAAAGGGGTCTAACTTTGACTTGATTGGGTACTCAGATTCCGACTATGCTGGATGTAAGGTCGATAGGAAGAGTACATCGGGGACGTGCCAATTCTTAGGAAGGTCCCTGGTGTCATGGAACTCTAAGAAACAAACCTCCGTTGCCCTATCCACCGCCGAGGCCGAGTATGTTGCCGCAGGACAGTGTTGCGCGCAACTACTTTGGATGAGGCAAACCCTCCGGGACTTTGGCTACAATCTGAGCAAAGTCCCACTCCTATGTGACAATGAGAGTGCTATCCGAATAGCGGAAAATCCTGTTGAGCACAGCCGCACAAAGCACATTGACATCCGGCATCACTTTTTGAGAGACCACCAGCAAAAGGGAGATATCGAAGTGTTTTATGTTAGCACCGAGAATCAGCTAGCCGATATCTTTACCAAGCCTTTAGATGAGAAGACCTTTTGTAGGCTGCGTAGTGAGCTAAATGTCTTAGATTCGCGGAACTTGGATTGAATGTAGCAGACATGTATTCATGCTTTTGATCATGTTCTTTCTGCATTTTGTTGCTTATTATGGTGCTCAAGTTGTACAAACACTCCCTGGACCTCACAAGTCCGTTGCAAAGTGATGCACATGTTTAGGGGGAGATGTGTTACAACGTGATCCCTTGAGACTAACCATATGCTTGAGTTTGTTTGATTTAGTCTCAAAGGAGAATTGAAAGGGAAAAGGTGGACTTGGACCATGCAAGACTTCCACTGCACTCCGATGAGAGGGTAACTTATTCCAAGTCCATCTCATTAACTCTTATTGCCATTTGCTCTTAATTGAAGATTTTGGTGAGGCAATGGGGTTAAAGGGCCAAAATTGATCCCGTTTTGGTGCTTGATGCCAAAGGGGGAGAAAATAAAGGCCAAAGCAATAAATGGATCAGCTACCACTTGAGAATTTTGAAAATAGTAGAATAGAGTTTTTGGTTTGTCAAAATTCGTATGTTGTCTCTCTTGTCAATAACTGGCTTCTTGTGGGGAGAAGTATTGATTATGGGAAATAGGGGGAGTTTTTGAAATCTTTGATCAATCTCTTTTGGAATGACTCTCTTTATGCTTCAACATGTGTGTTTAACTTAGAGATAGAGATTTGAGTTTGATTTGCAAAAACAAACCAAGTGGTGGCAAAGGATGATCCATATATGCCAAAATTGAATAAAACTTAAATTTATTTTATTTGAAGTGAGTTTGCACTTGTTCTAGTTGCTTTATGTAGTGTTGGCATAAATCACCAAAAAGGGGGAGATTGAAAGGGAAATGTGCCCTTGGGCCATTTCTAAGTATTTTGGTGATTGAGTGCCAACACATGTGCTTAATTGTGAATTTATGTACATGGATGAACAAGGTGCAAATCATGAGATAAAGGTATGTTTCTAAGCCTTAGTACATTGGTTTTGTGTACTAATATATTTGTCTAAGTGTTAGAAACAGAAAGAAGAAGAAGAGAGAAGAGGAGAAAATGACTTGGCTGTGTGCAGCCAAGACTCAGCTCGGTCTGGAGCACCGGACTGTCCGGTGTGCACCGGACTGTCCGGTGTGCACCGGACAGTGTCCGGTGCGCCAGGCTGGCTCGGAGCGAACTGGCCGCTCTCGGGAATTCGCCGACGGCGTACGGCTAAAATTCACCGGACTGTCCGGTGTGCACCGGACTGTCCGGTGAGCCAACGGTCTGCCGGGCCAACGGTCGGCCGCGCAATCTGCGCGGGACACGTGGCGGAGCCAACGGTCGGAAGACGGCACCGGACTGTCCGGTGTGCACCGGACATGTCCGGTGCGCCAACGGCTCGCAGATCTCCAACGGTCTGCAACGGTCGGAAGCGCCAGATATGGAAACAAATCGGGCACCGGACAGTGTCCGGTGTGCACCGGACTGTCCGGTGCCCCCGACGACAGAAGGCAAGGATGACCTTCCGGATTTGTTCTCAACGGCTCCTAGCTGCCTTGGGGCTATAAAAGGAGCCCCTAGGCGCATGGAGGAGACACACAAGCAACCTTTGAGCAGTCTTGATCATCCACACTAAGTCTCTGCGCATTCGTTTGTGTTTCTAAGTGATTCGAGCTCTGTTCTAAGTGAGAACTCTGAGATAGTCTTGTGAGCTCGATTCTTGGCCGTGTGTGTGCGCTTTTGCTGTGGATTTGTGTGTGTTGCTTCCCTCCCTTACTCTGTGCTTTCTTTGTGATCATATACTTGTAAGGGCAAGAGACTCCAATTTGTGGAGATTCCTTGCAAACGGGATAGTGAAAGGAAAAACAAAACACCGTGGTATTCAAGTGGGTCTTTGGACCGCTTGAGAGGGGTTGATTGCAACCCTCGTCCGTTGGGACGCCACAACGTGGAGTAGGCAAGCGTTGGCTTGGCCGAACCACGGGATAAACCATCGTGTCATCTCTGTGCTTGATCTTTTGTGGTATTGTGTTTTGTTGAGACTTCACCTTAGCCACTTGGCAATAATCGTGCTAACACTTAACAAGTTTTTGTGGCTTAAGTTTGAAGTTTTTACAGGATCACCTATTCACCCCCCCTCTAGGTGCTCTCATCTACTCGCCACAATACAAACAAGCACAGGATACAGGGAAAATTAACATTACACCAAGCATGTAAACAAAATACACAGAGATATTCTACATATTAAAATAAAAACCTAGGAACTGGAATCATAATTTTCTGAGTTATAGATTTTAAGTTATGCATTTTCAAAGGTTTTATGTGCTTTAAATAGGATTAAGTGAGAAATAAACTTCTTACTGTTTTCATGACAAAACAGAGACTCTAGGTGATAGATAATAATATTACAAAATTTTAGGAACTGGAATGGAGTGATTTGGAGCAAGTATGAATTTTCTATGAATTTATTAAGTTCTAGCAATTATTTTCCTATTAAAAATCCATTTTCTATTTCATTTGTTCAATTTAAATGATCTCTGGACTGGGCGCACTATTTCCAGAGAACCCAGGGGCTAATCTACTAAAATTCCAGAGACACAGAGCTACAGCCGCATGGACGGCGGGTTAATTCTGTAAAACTACAGGGGCTCTTTAACAAATGTGTTGGCCGAAGGGGGGGTACGGGGACACTACGGCCGTTAGATCTAAAGAGTGCGGTCCAGATTAGATTGCCATCAAATGTGAACCGGTAAGTTTTCTGGGCCGCAGGATCGAGGATCAACGGTCAGGAACGGATCGCGCGAAGGCTATTCCCCCGATCCATCTGTAGCTGTTAGATATGAATCCAACGGTCGGATTAGGGCGCGTGAAGGGGTATCTAGACGCCTAATCGCAACCGTCTATTAACCATCCAATGGCCCGAGACCATTCTTCCCCCATCGGTCCACATAATGGCTGAGTGAACGCCCTGAGCAGCGGCGCCCGACCACGGCGGCGCTCCATGGCCGGACCACCCTCCCCCACATACGGACACGCAAACTCGAATCCCACGGGTGCTACGCGATGAGAAGGCGAAGGTGAACACATAGGAAGACTTCTTACCGGCGATTATGGCGCGGAGGCACACGGCCACGGAGGGGGGTGCGGAACCGCGGCGGTGGTGAAGTTTCGGTGAAAAATTCGCCGGCTTAGGATGCTCCCAACCCGACGCCGGTGCACGCACACCCCACCTAGGTCCCGGCGATGCTACCCGACCGAAATTCCGGGGCGGGGCGCGAGCACAGCAGGGATCACACCGTCGGCGGGCGCGGGGATTAGTCTAGCGGAGGCGTGGGACGCAGCTGGCGTCAATGGTGGGGCGAGCGATTAGAGAAAAGGGGCGTACTGGGTTCGCAGGCGTGTTGTGGTCAAGAAGGAGAGAGGGACTCCCGAGCTTATAGGCTCGCCATGGCGATTCGCTCGCGAACGCAGCGCCGTGGTCTTCGCGGTTCGTTGCGGCGGCAACGATGCAGCTGACCTGTGGGGACCATCGGCCAGAGCGCGCGCGGTAGAAGGAGGAGGTTTGGGCTGCGCGCGGGGTTAAGATTTAATGGGCCGCGCAGAGGGAAAGTAGTTGTGGGCCGAAAGGGATGAAGTCGGCACAGCTGCCAGGTTTTGGTCTTTTCCTTTTTATTTTCTGTTTTTTTATTTCTTCATAATTATTTTGAATTCAAATTTGAACTTTTGAATACGAATTTCAACATTGTGTCAAGTGTACAATTTCAAGCTTCTAGTGGAGGGATAATATATTTTTATTTACTTATTTTTATCCACAAAATTCTTATTTTCTTTTTTTTCTAGATTCAAGAATTTCTTTTAGGTTCTAAATTCCCTTTTTGGTCTTTAATATTTTTCTTGTCACAAAATGCACACAAAAATGAAATATTCAGCATGATGCAACGATTTAGTAGCATATCTTTTTATTAATTGTTCTTGGACATGGTGTTCACCTATGATGATGCATAAAGATCAAACTCGCATAAAGAGAGAAATTGTTTTCTCTATTGGTATTTTATCTAGCAATTACAAAGTGGGTGTTACAGCCCCCACCTGTTTCCCTGCTTGACAAGCTGCACAAGGTCTATCTTTTTCGAATTGCACGTTAGTCAAACCTATCACGTGTTCTCCCTTTAGAAGCTTGTGAAGGTTCTTCATCCCCACATGTGCTAAGCGGCGATGCCACAGCCAGCCCATGCTAGTCTTAGCAATTAAACATGCATCTAGACCGGCCTCCTCTTTTGCAAAATCAACTAAATAAAGTTTGCCATCTAGTACACCCTTAAAAGCTAGTGAACCATCACATCTTCTAAAGACAGACACATCTACATTTGTAAATAGACAATTATATCCCATATTACATAATTGACTGACAGATAGTAAATTATATCCAAGAGACTCAACTAAAAACACATTAGAGATAGAGTGCTCATTTGATATTGCAATCTTGCCTAAACCTTTCACCTTGCCTTGGTTCCCATCACCGAATATGATTGAATCTTGGGAATCCTTATTCTTGACGTAGGAGGTGAACATCTTCTTCTCCCCGTCATATGGTTTGTGCATCCGCTATCGATAATCCAGCTTGAGCCCCCGATGCATAAACCTGCAAGGCAAATTTAGGCTTGGGTCTTTGGTACCCAACTCTTGTTGGGTCCTACAAGGTTAGTCACAATTTCCTTAGGGACCCAAATGCAAGTTTTATCACCCTTGCATTTTGCCCCTAATTTCCTAGCAACTATCTTCCTATCCTTTCTACAAATAGCAAAGGAAGCATTTAAAGCATGATAAATTGTAGAAGGACCATTCATAACTTTTCTAGGAACATGAACAATACTCTTCCTAGGCATATGATGAACATTTTTCCTAGGCATATCTCTATCATGCATATAGGAAGAACTAGGAGCAAACATAGCATAGGCATGTGAATCAAAAGCATTGCAACTCCTATGAGACTGTCTTTTATCATTGTACATAAAAGCATGGTTCCTTTTAGTACTATTTGCCATAGGGGCCTTCCCTTTCTCCTTGGCGGAGATGGGAGCCTTATGGCTTGTTAAGTTCTTGGCTTCCCTCTTGAAGCCAAGCCCACCCTTAATTGAGGGGTGTCTACCAATCGTGTAGGCATCCCTAGCAAATTTTAGTTTATCAAAATCACTTTTGCTAGCCTTAAGTTGGGCATTAAGACTAGCCATTTCATCATTTAACTTTGCAATAGAAGCTATGTGTTCACTACAAGCATCAATATCAAAATCTTTACATCTATTGCAAATAACGATATTTTCTACACAAGTTGTAGATTTACTAGCTATTTCTAACTTAGCATTCAAATCATCATTAATGCTCCTTAAGCTAGAAATTGTCTCATGGCAAGAAGATAATTCACAAGAAAGCATTTCATTTCTCTTAACTTCTAAGGCATGAGATTTTTGTGCTTCTACAAATTTGTCATGTTCTTCATACAACAAGTCCTCTTGTTTTTCTAAAAGCCTATTCTTATCATTCAAGGCATCAATCAATTCATTAATTTTATCTACCTTGGTTCTATCTAGGCCCTTAAATAAACATGAATAATCTATTTCATCCTCATCACTAGATTCGTCCTTACTTGAAGAAGCATAAGTAGAGTTTCGAGTACATACCTTCTTCTCCCTTGCCATAAGGCATGTGTGACGCTCGTTGGGGAAGAGGGATGACTTGTTGAAGGCGGTGGCGGCGAGTCCTTCATTGTCGGAGTCGGACGAGGAGCAATCCGAATCCCACTCCTTGCCAAGATGTGCCTCGCCCTTTGCCTTCTTATAGTTCTTCTTCTTCTCCCTCTTGTTCCCTTGATCCTGATCACTATCATTGTCGGGACAGTTAGCAATAAAA